>VZTG01007469.1:464197-710943 GCA_013397845.1 Melanocharis versteri
GCGCAGCTCCGGAGCGCAGGGCTGCAGCCCGCAAGGGCGCTCGCGGCCAGACGTGAGCAGAGGGCACCGGAGGGTGACAGCCTCCCGCTTGCCTTCAGCCTGTGGATGCCTTTTTCCCGCTGGAACCGCGTGCTGGTTCCATCGTCCCGTCTGGGCTGTGCTGAGGAGCGCCGCTGGCGCGGTTAGCGGCGCTGACACCGGGCAGCCCCGCGCTGCATCTCCCCAGGAAGCCGGCAGAGATCCCTCTTCTCTCCGTTCTCGCCGCCGGGGTCCCGTGGATCGAACCCTGTATCACCCTGGGCGAGGCTGGCGCTGCTGTCGGAGTTCCCCGGGCTCGCAGCCTCTGGTTTAAGGGGCTCTGGAGGTGGCGTTGTGGGAGGCGGTGGCAGATCTGCCCCGTCCTTTCCCTTGTGGAAGCAGTGTACGATCGCTGCAGCCCCCGCGGCACTTTTTGCACCGCAGGGAATGCTGAACCGAATCTCCTCAGCTGGGGGCCACAATGTCTGCACCAGAGCGTGGCTAAAGAAGACAGGGTATGGACACACATACGGAGGCATTTCAGCGCCAGATTGTGTCTGTTGGGGTTACAGTAGCCAGAGCGGCACAGGGACACTCGCCCCCAGGCTCCGGATGTGGTGGCTGTCCCGTCTCCAGCCCCGTGCTGTAGTTGCAGAGCAGCCAGCCAAGAACGATAGCGTCCTCCCCAACCCTCCCCGCAGCTCTGGGCTGTGCAGCGGAGCCAGGGACTTCGTGTCCCCGGTGGCTCCCCGGTGGTGAGTTTTAGTGTGCAGCTAAACAACCGGAAAGGAATTATCTGCTTAACCTGGACCTGCAGTCTCTCTTTCTGCAGCTTGCTGTGCCCATCCAGGTTGAGCTTGGAATCACACTCTGGAAGCGGTTTTAAAATAGTGCTCCCCTGTGGCAGTGGTAAATGGAGGGGGAACTGGATCTCTGGGGCTGCCTGCTGACCAGTGAGAGGAGGAGGGAAGGGAGCAGGAGAGTTTGTGTTCTGCTAGTGAGGGAAACATCGTGAAAAATGTCATGGCCTCTGAGGAAAAGTGTTAGCTGTTGAGTGCATGCAGGCTCTTTCTTCCCTGACTGTGTAATGTCTAAAGTGATTCTTGGAGATTCTGATACTTCAGTAAAAATTTTGCATGTAATATCCATGTAGTCTTTCCTTGTTTGCAGTCCCACACCAATGTGCTGTAAAAATTAGGCCAATTTCTGAACAAACCCAAATGTGCTGGCATAGTGCTGCACAGAGCGCTGCGTGCTTCCCAGCTATGGAACTCTAGAGCACACCAAAACCTGCTGGAGTGGGAATACTGCACTGTTAACCCCAGAGTGGCTGTACAGGACTGGATGTGGGCTGCACGTGTGCTTCCTGTCCATGCTGGTGTGCTGGCCACATTTGAGTGGGCACCACTTTCCTTCTCTAGTCTAGAGAGTAGTTTATAAGCTACTAAACACAGGCTGTGTCGGAGAAAAGTGCAGTCTCAGGCAGGAGGGCTGGTGGGTTCTGGAGCTCTTTCTCAGGGGGTGAAAGCCATTGCTGAGCATTTTTGCTGCCCTTGGTCCTGCTTTCTCACCTTCTAGCTGTGTTTGAAATGGTCCTGCTGACCACCTTTACTGCATGTGCTCTGTCTAGGAGACCTGTCCCAAACTCACTCTGCACTTTGGAGCCTTTGTCCAAGTGCCATGTCTGGGAGACAGGGAGGCTGCCTTGGCTCAGCAGATGGGCTCCAATGAAGTGAAAGAGCCCTTCAATTTTTGTCTGTGGAAAGAAAGGAAAGATTTTTTTCCTCAGTAAGGGTCTGGCATTTGGCTAGTGCTGTCATTGACTGTGTTCTGTTTATCAAAATGGGAAGTCAGTGTGGGGCCTGTGCCCAGGATTGTTGTGGCAGTCCTCAGGCCAAGAAAGCGTAAGAGAAGGGTGTTGTGCTAGAGCCAGCTTAAGGGGCAGATCCCATTTGTGTATTGCCAGGAGAGATTTGTTGCTTGCTGCCAGATCCCATGTATGGAAGAATGGATACTGACTCTAGAAAACAGTCATCCTAAAGAAACCCACCTTATTAGCTTAGATGAACAGTATTCAAGCACCACCTGTGGCTGGTGGGAGAAATTTGGGAGAAAAATTAAGAAGAGGCTATGCTCAGAGCAAGAGCCTTTCTGACAGCAGCACTAACTCTCATTTTCCTTCCTTGTCTAGACTGTCTGACATAAACAGAGAAAGCAGAAGGGTCTCCAAGGGAACTTTCCACTTCATTTAGCTCTAAGGAATGTATCTTCTCAGTTATTTAGGACAGTGCTGTAATGGTCTTAACTGTATAGCTCTGTACCAGCCTCTGGGTGTGTCAGATGTATGAAAGCTCCTGTGCCGTCCAAGTCTGTGATTCCAGCTCTTCAGACAGCACACGGACTGATTTTGGCTGGACATGTGGTTAAGAAGATGGTTTTAGAAGCTGATCTATACAGAAAGAAATTAGAGGGGGGGCTGAGTAGATAATGCAGCAAGACAGAGACGCCAGCAGGGGGAATAGGATCTTGTCTCTGTGATCCAGTGTGTTGAGTGAGCATTCAATTGCCTGAAAATACAGCTCAGACACATTCAGTGCTCATATTTCCCATGCAGGACATTAAAATGAGACTTCTAAGTTCTCAAGATGACTTAGGTTGGACTTTATGTCTGTTTCACTTTGTATGCAGCTGTCTGCAGGTGGGCTGTGGTCTTCACATCAATGAAGCACAGGAGTATTTCCACCAGGCTCATTTTCTGGTGCGTGTCTAGGACCCGTGGTTTCTCTAGCTGGGAGTTACATCACACATCTCCCTCTGTCCCTGAGTAAGTGCTCAGGAGTGTGGCTAAGTTGGCATTGGGATGTGCTGGCACCAGGCATTAAGTCTCTTAAATTTACGCTGTTGCAGCTCAAGTATAATCAGGACTGGAACCTTTTCCTAACAAAGACCTCCAGAGTGAACCTGTGTTTAGTTGCCTGGGTGTGATCCCAAATGTGCAAAAAACTGCAGCCAAATCAACACTTCCCCCTGCCCCCCTTCAGTTTTGAAGTGTCAGGATTTGCTTATATTGTTTAACTTGAGCTACCTGTCTTCATAAATTAGTATTCCTTCACTACCCCCTTCGTCTGCCTAAGTGAACCGTAGCTAGGTGCACACATGTATCACGGAACATTTGCCTTTTGTTGTGCTTTCTGCTGGGAAAGAAGAGGGAGCATGGATGTTAGGTATGCCTCTCACAGGCTGCTAATGCACTAAGCGGGAGAAGTGGTCACTTCTCCAGAGGGAATGGTGTGGACATTGATGTGCCTTCCTCTTGGGAAGCTCCATGCTGCTATTTTCTCCCCCAAGCTGCAGGTGTACCACACTTTTGTGCAGCCTTGAGAGGGTTCTCCCGGCCCTGCAGACTCTGCACTGATCCCTCAGGCAGGTGCCAGCACTCCCTGTTGTCTTTTTCTACCCCTGAAATTGCCACGTGTCATTTCCCTTTTGCAGCTCCCTAAAGCAGCAACACTTTCATTGGTGTGCTGCGCTGCAGGATTGTTTTTGTTCCTTCGAATGCAGTTGAAATTTAATTCACTTGGAACTATGAGTGTTCTCATTATTCCCCAAGATAAGAAAGATGGCTTCACCTCTGCAGCCAGTGCCCCTGCCCAGCACGAGGGAGAGGGATGAACTGCTGGGTTGTGAGGCAGTGAAATCCATAGGAGAGCAGCAGATACTGAATCTGGGGAGATCCTTTCCCTCTGTCTCGTGAGAAGCCCAAGTACTTTGCTTCCATGTGAGTTGAGAACTTGCATTTTGGCTGTTTGCACTAACACCATTGCCCCTGAGGAATGGTATGGTTTACATTTTCAGGTCAGCAGAGGAGTGATGGGTATCTTGGAGAAATGTGAGGTTGTCTGAAAGATCCTTTGCTGTGCATGACCCAAAAGAAAGCTTTTGAAATCATGTTTACATTTTCTTATATGTGTTTGCTCTACTGCTGCTTATTCTGTTGCACTGTTGGCTGCAAAACCTATAGTCTGTGTTGAATGTTCACAAGCTGAAGTGCCAAAATAAGCACTGCCAAGATCAAGACAGTGGCTTAAATAGCACAAGATTTTTTAAAAAAACAAGAATTTCTGAGATCTTCTGCTTTGCTGTCTGTTCTCTGAGTCTCGGGACACACGTTCCTTAACTTTCCTCCACACCCTGGATGCCTAGGGATTTAGAGGGGTGGTGTGATTTAGTCCTGCATTTCCACTGCTTTCCTCTTACCAAAGAGACATTTAGACCAGTGGGATTCTGTACTGCACTTGCACCTGGCTAGATTGACTATGGACACTGATCCCAGCTCTCACATTTATTCTTACTTGAGGCACCAGCAGCTTTTGCCTGCAGCACCTCTGTAGCTGGATTCATTTCCTTTGGGGGATGTACAAGCACCTGGAAAGTGTCTGCTTTCCCTGGTTCCTCTTTAAACTTTAGACAAGCTCGTAATGAAAAATAACTTTTTCCACAGTGTACCACATGGCTGAGTGCTTAACTACTATACCGGTAGCAGGGTTAACAAGAGCAACATCAAGCAGCGTTTACACAGCGTCTCCTTCATTGCGTGGTCTTGATTTGCCTGGGGAGATGAGAGGTTGTGCTGACAGCTCGTGTGCTTCTGGTCCCCAGCAAGACCTGTGCAGGCTGCTGAGCTCCCTCTGCCTCCTCTCTCCTGAACAGGACCTGGTTCCCACGTCTCTGCAGACCTCTTGTCCTGTGTCCTGCCTCCAAAGGCACATGGCTTCTGGGTCACGTAGCTCTGGAAATGGCAATTTCTCCTCCCTAGCTCCCTGGAACTGCTGTCTAGGATGTCATATAAGGTCTTTTCTCCTACGCAGAGTTTCTGCAAATGTGTGTTTAAACTTCAGCATGTTTTGTACTGTCCGTGGCGCTTTCAGGATGGTTAAAATCTGTCGCTGGTATGGACACGGCTCGGAGAAAAAAGAAAACTGAACTCCCCGAGGGGCTCAATAGAAAAGCCCCTCTTTATTTACACACAGTAGAGTTTTATACTCGGAATTACAGGAAAGCCATTGGATCTTAGCTAACCACCCACCAGGGCTATTGGCTAGATCCTGAAAACCCACATTTGCTAAACAGACCTTGGTCCTGCAATAACAGTGTCCAAAAACATCTCACAGGTGCATGATAGGCAAGTTATTTACAAAAGCCGACTAGCTGTTTTGCAGCTAGTTCCGTGAGAAAGTAGGAACACTCACGGACACAGGCAGATACCGAGAAATCTCTCTGCCACCAAGCTTTCAGCATCCACAAAAATCTCTCTGGGTTAAATTGTACCTTTCTCAAGCAGCAGGCATTGTACCTCACCCTCATTGAACTTGTAACCTCTGGCCCAGCGTTAGCTCTTCATAAACGACATCCGTGCAGTGGGACACAGCAGCTTTTCCCACGTGCCAGGTTGGGTTGTGTACCCTGGCTGTGTCACATCTCTGTGCTGTGGTGAGAGCTGAGCACTCTTCAGCGCCTCTGAAATCAGCCTGGAAGTTGTCTCCATTTTGATATAGGTGCTTGCATTTGGCAAGTCTGTATTTAGAGCAAATAGTCCCAAGGAGTGGAGAAGCAAGGAAAAGTGGAAGAAAGACCCAAGACATGTAGAAATTGTGTGCTCTAAGCAGAGAGCTTTTCCTAAACAAAGAGAAATTGTTAGTTACATCAAATGTAATACTGAAATCCTGTGGTAAGGAAGGCAGTCCAAGCTTCTCCTCATCCTGGAAGAACACATAAAATGTACATCCAAATTTAACTATGTACATATTAAAAAATGATCTGGAGAAGTGTGCATTTTAAATCATCCCCTCTTCAGTGAGTAACTCAGTCATCAAATCAGCTCTTCATTAAACAGAGTAAATTACTCTTTGAGGACTATGGAGTGTGTTCATATTTCACAGCTCCAGTGCAGCTATTTCACTATTACATCGTTATTAAGTCCTCTTGGGCATCCTGCAATGGTCCTGGTTCCAGCAAATCTTTCCGACTGTTGTATTCTTCCAGCGCTAAACTGATTATTTTTCCATTGGAGGAGTTGGTTGTTCTTAATATATACATTTGCTGTTAAATAAGAGGCCGCTCTTCAAGTGGTTATTTATCATGTTTACTGTATAGTTGACTGCAATATTTTGGCAGAAATTTTTGGGAAAAAGTGCAGGACTGATGGAACTGGAATGTTAGTGCTTCCTTGTCTTTAAAGAGAAGACAGAAGTAAGAGAAATTGAATAGTCAACATAATTTGTTTTGGTATTCTGTTATGAAGTGTTTGACCCTTCTTTCAGAGTGGCATCCTTGGAAGGGTGTACAGAAGGGTTTAGCTAGTATCAGAGAAAAACTACTGAATTTGCCTTAAAATTCCTGCAATGGAAGGCAATAAATGTAACTGGCAAAATGTGCTGACATGGTTGGAAGCTTGGGATACCCAGACACCAGCCCAAGCCTTGCCACCTGCCTGGCCAGCCCTCTCAGAGCCCCTGGATGTTCCTGCTGCCAAGGGAGGGGAGCGTGGGAGCAGCACCTGATGCCCACCCCTAGCACCCATCCCGCAGCCTGAGAAGGAGCCAGGCTTCATGTTTTCAGCCTCGGGAAGGCAGCATTTAATTTTTCCTTTGCTGCTGAGGTATCGGGGCAGGTCTGAGTGCAGTACAGGACACAGGCTGTAGCCAAATAGATGGAGAGCTGGATTTAGATTCTGGAACTCCTACTGGGTAGGGTCTTGCTTCAGCCCCATGGAAGTACCTAACGGCATCAGGATCTGGCCCTGCATGAGTAATTAAGCTGCACTTTCACATAGTCTGCATGTTTTTCCCTTTCATCACCTTTTGAAGCCATGCCGAGTTTGGTGACATAATTGTGTGGTCTTTAGCATGGGATGCAGTGCAGATGTGTGAAGCCGACAGCGATCCGGTGACTTGGCCGAGGGCTCGCTCCACTTTGCAGGAGTGAGTGCTCTGGGTTATGTGTTTGCAGCCTTGCTGTCTGCATCAGCTGAGCTTCGTGTCAGCCTCTGTCCCAGCTTTGCCGCTGGTTTGATGTTTCTGGTCTCCCAAAGCAGAGGTGCTATAAACAACTTAAAACAAAATGCCAGTAGTGGAAATGCTCCATTTGGCTTTGCTGGTCTGAGACTTCAGGCTGATTTCAGGTTGCATGTGTTTTTAATATCTGTATTTGATAAGTGTCTAAGGTTGTGTTACTGGGGAGGTGGGTTTGGGATCACAGGACCTACCTGGTTTCATTCAAAGGTCTAAGACAAACTTTCAAAGTGACATCTCACCTTTCCCCAGCTACACTGGCCCTGTTTTAAAACTGAGTTGAATGCTTTTTCCATGCTGCAGTGCTGAAGAACTGCCCAACCTAAGACCCTACTCTCTTCTACTTGAAATTTTCTAAACAAGAAGTAATGACTGATGTCTTGTGAATTGCCCAGTTGCCCAAAGCTGAATGTATCCAGAAGCACAATTGCTGCCTTTACAAAGAAACAAAGCCAAGAGAAAATGAAATTAAACAGAAAAGCTCTTCTGTGATGGCACAGCAACAGTATTGAAAACCTAGAAAGTCTAAACCTTAAACAGCAATATTAGCAAGCCAAATTTCCATGTTAGAGGTGTACAGTGATGTCTTATTTTGTTTGCAATGTGGTGATTGCTCTGCCAGGGCACTGAGTTCCTTTTCTTCACTCTTAATGGCTACTGTAAGTCAAGCCGGTCCTCCAAGAGCCTGAGTACATGCTTAAATGGGAGTCAGAGGACTGAATACTCAGTGGGCACCGCCCGTGTCTTCATGAAAGCCCTTCTCAGTCAGGTCAGAGCTGCTGGGTTTCAGTTGCTGGACCAAGTTTATTGCCACAGGATGTCTCAGACCATGTGTGCTCCTCATCTGCCCTCCCAGCAAGTCAGCCCCCAGCGCAGGATGTGCCATGCTCCTTGGAAGTGCTGATTGCTGAGGGCCAGACACCTCTGCAAGCACACTTACTTTCCTCTGCAAAAACAGCTGTTTAAATTACCCTCAGGGAGGGATGCTAAGTGGTATGAGGGATTGTGGGATTCTGGTTGTGTTTGGTATCACATCGTGCAGGTTGGGCTGGAAACCTGCAGCTGATGATGTTACATGGGAATAGGAATGAGTGTGAAATCTTGGAGGGATGGAAACGAATTTCAAACCACTACATAAGTGAAATTAAAAGAGAAATGGCTTTGAATTGGCTGAAGTCTTTCCTTACAGTGGTGACAAGCCAGCTGTCCTGTGTTGTGCTAGCACAGGGCAGTCACAGGCAGCGTGGTGCGGGCACAGCTGTGCCTGCACAGCAGCACAGTGGGGGTGTGTCTGGGAGAGGATGGTGTCCACACTCCCACTGGGAGTGGAGAGAAGGAACCGTCCATGTGTATGTCAACAGAAGGAAGGGAGAAGGAAATACAAGAAAAAACAAGATTTTTTTATCTAACACCAGTAGGGAGAGAAGAAGGATTCAGCCCAGTGGAGAGAGCTGAAGTGAGAACTCAGATGACTGATGGACCTCAGGGTCTGGTGGGTGTAAGCATCAGAGTATCCGATGAGTTAGTATGGATGTTTCTGAAGGAAGGTGGTGTGCCTGAAGATGGGGAATTATTTTTAGTACATGCCTGCTGTTCTACCTGTTGCTTTCGTTTGGGAGAAGCAAGATTTTTCTTAGGACTGGACCCTGACAGAACAAGCTGCTAGTAATTGTAGTAAGGGTGGCAGAAACAGACCCTATGAATCCAAACATAAGAGCCTCATAAAATTAGACATAGAGTTTGCAAGATTTTTGGCAATGTGAAGTGAACCATTTGGCTTTTTCAGCAGCTGGACCTTTTGCAAATATATTTTTCCTCTGCTTGTGCAATATAAATATATTCTTAAAACCCCCAAACTTTCATTATGCTTGCAAGCAGTCCCTATAAAAACCAAGAAGGCAAATAGTGAAACTTCAAAATGTCTGTAGGAGCTTTTGAGTAATTTGGGGCCCCTTTGTATGGAAGGAAATCGCTGTGTTTCAGGAAGCTTTGCAGCTTTAGCAAAATGTTTGTGCTACTGAATGGTAGCAGATGGCCAACCCACAAAATGGTAGCAAGTTGCTTAAGCTATTTGTAAAATAGTGCAAATTTCTTTACCTCGCCAGCCTTGGTTTGAGGGATCCAAGCTAGGACTTTGTCTCTGCTGTCGCTGCAGGGCTGCTTCCCCAGCACTGGCCACACAGAACACCCAGATTCAGGCTGCCCATAACTCTGTTGAGTAACCTGTCCTTGCCATGCAGATCTAGTCAAAGCCCTGTGACAGTAGAGGATGCCACTGCCACGGAAGTAAGGGTTGGTTTTCATCAGAAGCTCAGGTTTGAAGAGAGGGGGGATTATTGTTCATCACTCCCCCATTATAGGTTGCCAGCATTGGTGATGGGTGGGTCAGAGCTCACAAGCAGAGTGGGCGATGCTGGGCGGGTGTTTTGGTATTAGAAAGCTTCATTCCTCTGAACGGCACCAGCGCCAGCTCGGTGTCCCAGGTCATCTAGCAGCAGTCAGAGAGTGGGCTGCATCAATACGCCCTTCCACTGCATCCTTCCCTCCAAATCTCCCACTTTGGGTGTTCTAACACCAAACATGAATAGCACAAAATAGGAGTCCATGTACATTGGTGATGTACGGCTCTAGCAGGCTGTTAGCTATGACGTGTTAAAAACTCTGAAGTCCTTCCTGAGGCTTGCTCTCCTGATTTTTGCAGAGGCTTTGTTAACAGGAAGGATTGATTTTCTTCCCCAGAGGCTCCTCTTGCTGTATATCCCACTGGTCAGGGGTATTGTGTGCTCTGTGGGGAGAAGCTGCAAGTCTTGCACCTCAACATTGGAGACCAAACCAATGCAGATACGTGTATTTTCAGTTCTAGATATCCTGGCCTAACCCAAGGAAGATGGCATAGATTCTCTTTTACAAACCTGCAGAGCTGTGACTGCATCTTTTTGATACGTTCAGATGCTTTTCAAGGGTATTAATTGGGTAAAATCATTGGTAACTGTCCCAGTACTTGACAAATCATGATGCGGTGAATCCAAGTGGCTGCTGCCATGTGTCTCAGTTGTGTCTTCTCAGCTATGGTAGAACTGCTTATAACAGTGTGAAACAGCCCAGGGCTTTGCACAAAGACATTGCTTTGCACGTGACTGCAGAAAGTTGCTCTTTGGAAATGAAATTAAATAAGAAAGTAATTTATCAATAACGAAGATCTGTGCCTGTCTGAGCCCAACCTAATGCAGGGCTCCTAAGAATAGCGATAATAGTATTCTGTCCATTTCCCTGGCATGCAGTTTGTCTGGGATCTGTGAGTTTTGCACTTTGGCAGCCTTGGAGTATGTGCCACCAGCTTCCCTTTAAGGGTATGAAGCTACGTGTGTACTTTTTGAAAGAGCTTTTGCAATAAATAATGTGGAATAAAGTTACTTAGAAGAATCAGAGCGGGTATTACTTCAAGACATGAATTGTGAACAGTTCTATATTAGAGATAGATAAATAATTTTTTTGTGGTTTTTATTTGCATTTTCCATTAAGAGGAAGCAGGAAGGGCTATGTTATTTTAAGATGCATGTTTTCCAGTCTCTGTGAAGAAATCTCTGAGAGCTGCTAATGAAAGAGCAGAGACTAACATTGAGCCTGTGTTTTGTTCTTAGCAAACCCGCACCTTGGGAAACTAACTTTTCTGATTTATTAAAGGCTTTGAAATAAGAAATAAAAATGGACAGTTTTAAATTTTCTTTTCCTTCAGTGCATGATGAAGCTTGAATTCCTGCTCTCTGACTTTGTGAATCTGAGGCATTTTTGGCAGTTTCGAATGGAAAGTTGAACATGCACTTCAACTAGAGATGGAATGGAAAGACTTTACATAAACATATGAATCTCCAGTAGATAAAAAAATCTGTGCTATTTCACTGGGTAAGGGAGCATATTTATCTATATTGAGGTAGTTTCAGAGAGAGGTGTAAGCCAACTCCCCCCAAATGCAAGTAGGATGCTTAAGGGTAGTTTGGTGAAGTCTGTGATATGCATAAAGGAATGAACTGAAAGCAGAGCCACAGCACCCAGAGTGCCAACACTTTGGATTCAAACCCAATCTTCATTTCAGAAATATCTAACTGATCATCTTTTTCCTTTTTTTTTTTTGTGTGTGAGTGAAAATCACTGTTTTCTGAAATTTTCAAAATCCTAGACTTCTGAATAACAGTTGAAGCCATGAGTTTTTTTACTAGCTGTGGCTTGGTTAGCACTTGTTGCTGTGTCCACAAATGACTGATTTAATCCATTTTCTGAGTGCTAAAGTGCCCGACATGAACAGGTTTTACAGGGGATGTGAAGGTGACTGAGAGTTGTCGCTTTCGTCCCAGAGCCTGTCACAAACCGATACAGAGTAGGCTGTAGGCTACCATTTGTCTCCTGCTCTGAGGATGAGCCATGAAACATCCCAGCAACCAACAGCCGAGAGAAATTTGGAAGGAAATTGGGTGTTCGGATAGAAGTATTTAATTAAAAATAAAATTCTCAGATAAAGTGAATAATAAGAACGAAGCATGCGAGGCTTTGTGCTTTATGGATGTTGGTAACCACTGCTTGATGAGGTTGGAGTGGAAGCTGGTGCAGAAAGAGAGCTGTGCTGCCTGCTGTGACTTCCCGCAAGCCTAGTCCATATCTTCCATCAGGATAACTACGTACAATGTTTTCTTCAGCCTTTGAACGAGCAGGGCCCCATTCTTCACTTGACTGCTTCTGTAACATGCCCCTGATTTTAACGAGATTGCACTGATGTGAAAGGAGAGCAATGGAGTGAAGATTTAGGTTCATAAGAAATGATCCAGGTGCGCAGCATAGAGATGCTGCCACGGTTTAGTTAGCCTCCTAATGAGCAGTGCAATTTTAATAGGTGTGTTTTCCTTACTGGAGATCTATGGCCATAGCTGCGGGGAGCAGGACAGAGGTTGGCTCGCAGAAGCGCATGCTCTGGCTCTGCCCTGTGTCCCCTGCCAACCCACTTCAAAGCTACCTCAGGCTGCGGGCACAGGGGGAGGGAGCACTGCTGGAGGGGATGCCTGACAGCCTGGAAACAATGCTCTCTTTTTTTTTACTACCTTGCCTGTGGGCATCCTTTGAGGTCGAGCTAGAGGGAAATAAGCTGTCTCATCTGCAAGCCTGCATGGGGGTGACAATAAATGTGGGTAAGCTGCAGTGCAGTAACTCACACACCCAGGACCCACGTCCGGTCTGGGCAGAGCAGCATTGTGCAAGCTCCATGCTGGTGTCAGTGCTGGAGAGAAGGGCATTTGTGGGCTTGTAATCCTGTCATCCTTCCCATCTAGCCATACTTGTGTGGGCATCAGCTGTGGGTGGAGTTTCACCTTCAACTTAAAGCAAGCTCTGCATATATTCCCTCATGTGGAAATCTCTAAAGAAAACATTTCTTTGGTGGCAGCTTCCCAGAATGTGAGAAAACCACTGAGACTAACTCAGTCTGAGCAAATATTCTGTCTTATTCCAAGTTTTCATGAAACCACCAGAAATATCAGTTAAATGGAGCCGTGCTAGCCGCTGATGTCAGTTCTTCCTGCTGCCATGGTGGATTTTGCCGTATGCATTCCTACCAGCCGTCAATTCTTTGTCATAGAAACATATGTAGAGATTGTGTCTCAGAAGTGGCAGCTCTCAGTGTGGGAGTCAGTATAGTTTACAAGGGGGATAATATCCATCCTGGTGCAAGCTTTGCGTTGTCTTCATACCTTCTTCTGCTGTTGTCATGGAAATTGCCTGATTGTTAGGGGAGAATAACAGTGTTGCTGCTGTTAGAAACACAGAGGTTACCACAGTTTGTAGTAAATAAAGAACATGAATATGAAAACAAGATGAAATTGTAGGTGAAAACAATGTGGTGACTACAGTCATGAACACAGTGTGGGAAGACACAGACTTTGAAGGGGGTGTTTTATTCCTGACAATGTCTTGCCATGGCATGAGTTGCTTGGTGTGGGTTCATGTTCTAATTTTCTCAGGCAGGTTTCCTTCCTGTCACTGAATTTCTGGCTAGGGCTAGAGAACAGCCTGTAGAAGGACTATCTAGAGGAAAACAAGCTTGGTTTTAACTTTTTCCTGTGCTTTTCTCATGTTTGTGATTGCAGTCATATTAAATTCAGACCACACCATTTAAAGCAGCCTCAGGCTCTGATTTATCTCAGAAACAGGGCTTAAGATGTTGTAAGTTGATATTTGTGCTACTTCTCCAATTGAATATCCACTGAAGCCAAGGCATGTGAGCTTCTTGCACGCTAGGAAGAATCTGGGTGTCACAGGAGCTGCCAGTTGAGGCAGCCAGGAGTTCCGTGAGGCCGTGCAGTGTCAGCACTGGGAAATCTCAGGTGCATTTTAGTGGAGAAGCACTAATACTCCCTTTATCCTGCAGATGAGGAGTCGAAGGGGTGTGTATGGAATCATTTGGGATCAATGACTTTATCAGATCCATTGACACCTCAAACTATTCCTGTTTGTTGATGTAAAAGAAATAGGTGCGCTTTGCTAAAAACTAGTTTTTCTGTAAAATCAGTGAGTCCCCCTTCTTGCAAATCAAATTTCCAGTCACAGGTATGATAAAGTAGAGGTTTCCACTGAAGCCAGGGAGCTTTGGGTCAAACTAGAGTGCCACAGGCATCCAGTCCCTCCTTACAGTCTTCCATTTTGAAGTTTAGGGAAGGTTAGTCTTGAAGTCAGTAAACAAAGTTTGAAAGGATATACCTGCATTAACATTTGAGATTTAGTCAAATACTATAGATCTGATTTTTATTTGTTATCAAAAACTTAAGGGCTGTACACCTAATTCTGCTGATGATACCACCTAATCCTCTGAATGTTTTCTGGACTCTCAAGGAACAGCTAGAATCAGATGGCTCTGTCCTGCATAGGAAGAAAAATGTTGTCAGTCATTTTGGTCGTATCTCTGGCTGATATGGTTAAGTCAGGTAAAAGAGAACAATCCACCAGAAACGAAATTATTTTCACCAGATGAAGAACTTTTAAGACTTCAAATGTAATCAAGCTAATATTATCAGGACCTTGAAAGAATCATTGACGAGAATCCCAAAGAAAAATAGACTAATATCAATGCGAGTTAGTATTAGACAGCCAGGTGGAGAAAATATATCTAGACAAAGGGATAGTTTGAGTGACAGGTTTATAAGCCACCTTCCAGTGCTGTTTTTGGAGTAGCTGGCTTTAAAAACACTTCCGAAATGGGTCTGCCAAATCTTCAGCTTTTTCTGTATTTTACTTATTAGGGAATTGGGAATAATTAAAATTTTTATGACACACAAAGTACATTCTTCATAAATGTTGCTCCTTTTCTCTTAGCGATTGAGGATTTTATTTTAGAAGGGTCACACCCTTACATACTGTTCCTGATTTTACAGAGTATGCTATATCCATCCCTATCCATCTCACTGCCTTATGTTTGGAAGCTTTCAGGAAGGCTGCTACTGGAATAGGTTTCATGTTTTACTCTCCCAGAAGTGGCTGCTGAGTTGAACAGTGGGCTGTATTTCTCCAGGAACTGAAACAGTGGCCTGATGTAAACCATGTGTTTTGGAGCCCAGGCCATGCACGTTAGTGTGGGTGGCAACAAGGAGCCCCAGGGCTAGAGCTGTGCAGCCAGGAGAGCTTGAAAACCACCTGCTCAGTTCTTCTGGACTGTCAGGGGTTTTTGTCCTCTCATTGCAGCTAAAGGAGCAATGACCTGATGCCTCTCCCTCCAGAGCTGGAGTAGGTTTCGAAACAAGTTGGAGACAAAGTGTGCTACCAAGGGAATTATGAAGGTTTAAGCTGTGAGAGCAGCGAAGAACTTTGAATGAAGTCTTGAATCAAAGAATTCAAATGCATGTGGTGAGAGGTATTTTTAAGTGCTCCTGAGACTAATGTCAGTCTCCAAGTGACAATTGTGAGTGAAAAATGTATGCTGTAGTGGCACAGCTATGCAAAATAAAGCAAGGGGGCTGGTGTTAAGGCATAGCTGTCCACAGCATCTCTTGAGAAGAATGTGGAAAGAGAAAGATGGAAAATGCAAGTTTTAAGATTATAGCAGTGGTGTTCTGGGAGCTGTATGGCTCAGAATGGATGGCTTTTGCTGTTGCAGCTCTGGGCCCAGTTGGAGGAACTGTTTCCATAAATTTTTGTTGCTTGGTTAATGCATGCAGCACAGCACAGCTTCCTGAGTCTCAGTTCTCCCTTGCCAAGTGTCATGATTTTACCCCTGTGTCATGCTGGCTGTTTGTGAGACACTCTCCATGTCTTTGTAGTTGTCATTTTAGGGGGAACAACAGGTGGGCCTTAATCCATCCCTACATTTCTTTGTGTGGTACGTTGTTGGTTTTGTCTGGAAGTCTTGACTGACAAACCGTTGCCCAGGGATATGCCTTGGATGGTTGCACTGATACAAATGAAGCTTTTCCATCACCTGCAATGCCAACCAGTTCAAGCCAACCAGTCACACCTGTAAGGCAGCAGGGTTAGAAGGCAGCTCTGTCCTCAGGGTGACTGACAAGAGGAGGATGTCCTGCCAAGGAATGTGCACAGCCACATAACTGTTGTCCATACCTCACATGTGGTTGCAGTGACTGTGCACTTAATTTGTTTTGATGCTGGAGTTCTTTGTAGTGCCCATACCTGCCTGATGAGCAGCATGGTCACCGATGATGTCTTGCGGTTTAAGGGTTTTGGCTGTATAAATGCACTACACAGCAGACGTAGATGGGTGACATCATGATTAGGGCGAGATACCGAGGGCGCAGTCTTCAGGGAGTACAGACAGACAGTTACAGCCCCATAAATTAATGGAAAGGAGTCCCCCAGCTCAGCCTGCTCAGCCTATGGGTGAAGTCAGCAATAGTGAGGGCAACCCTGTAGCTTTGCCAGCTGGTTTCACCCACTCTGTCCCTGCAAGGAGCCCCCAAAGCTGCTGTGACTCCAGTACCGCCTTTCCTCCAACTCAGTGAACAGGCAGCTGTCGGACAACACCCTGGATGGACACTTGCAGACCAGGGCCATGGCTGCAGTGTGCTCTGGCAGCCTTCGTGGGGTTCCTAGGGGCCTTTGCCACCCCAGTGGTTTGATCACTGGAGAAGCCCAGATGTGAGGCATCCAAAATCAGTGGCTGTGAGAGACAGACATAGCCCAGCCTCAGTGGGCTCCCTTCAAAGGTCACTGATGCAGAAGGAAGCCTGTGCATTTATGTCAGTGGGAGAACGTGAAGCCTTCAATAACTCACTGTTGGTTTTTCCTAAGTCGTAATACACACGTTAATCGTGTAGAATTACATCCCCGAGTTTGAAAAACGCCCTGGTCCACTGTGCTTAGCATTCAGAGGGCTCTTCAAAGGGAGCACTGGAAACTTCTGTTGACGCTGTCAATTTAAAGAATGTCCCCCGGATGCCAGGTAACTCCTCTACAGATGTATAATGAATCGCTTTCCTTAAATCAGACATTACTGTTGGATACTGGTCCTCTGCCCAAAGCTCCTGACTGGAGCCCAATGAATTATGGCACAGATTCCATTGTGCTTTGCAGGAACTAAAGCGTTCCAGTCCCTGCTTTCTGCGCCAAGCAGAAGTGTGTGGAAATGTGCTAAACTATTTTTAAATTTTTTTCTGCAAGGAACAAAGGATTTTTATGTTGCTTGCCTCTATTGCTTTAACTGATTAGCTTATTTCCAGGAGGAGATCTGATGCTGAGTGTATAAATTAGTGGCATTACAAGGATTGATCAGCCCACACAGGGAAAAGTTTAACAGTGCATTTTAAAATGCTAGGGGACCTATTGACCCAGTAAGCCTCAGGGTGGATTTGTTCTTCCATTTCAGTCCTACTTTCTCTGGTCATACACTTAGGCTTTTACATGTGTTAACTGCTGCAGTGCTCTGAAGATCCCCACTGGAGCTTCTGTTCTGCTCTGTGCCAGGACAGGTCTGAGGAAAATCATTGAGCCCAGAGTCTTGTGCATTTAGAGCAGTCAGCACATCGCAGTTCGGAGGGCCACATCAGCACTGTTTGAGCTGGCTCACCCACTGCAGGAAATATCTTTGCAGAGTGAACTCTTCTTGGGATGGCCTCAATCCAGCCCTCACTGAAGCTGGTGGAATTGCTCACATTTTCTCAACTGAGCTTGGATCAAACCATCAAATTAAAAAAAAAATCCATTAACACTTTGCAAGGTGACATGGGGGATTAATTTTTGGGTGGAAAAGAAGTCCCTTCCTGTGGTATTGTGTCTGTCCTTTCTTTTATTTTCTGCTGATGTGGCTTGGGGATAGCTGTATGGGGACAGGTAACAGTCAGAGTATGTGAAGGTGAGGAGGAGAGCAGCCACCCCTGTGTGGATTGCTGGATGAGAAACGTGAGATGTTTTCTTTCCCCTGTGCTTTTCAGTTATGGTAAGATGACATTTTTCTTTTCCTGTTCATGAATAATCAACAAAGGTTGAAAGCCTTAAGCTGCACAAAGGACTACATAGCTTAGTTGCCTGTCTTTGCTAGTAAAGCCCTGCTCAAAAAGGCCAACTATAGAGTTGCCTTAGGATGTGTTTGCCATGTGTGTCCTGAACTTGAGTGTCACCGCTCAAGCAGTTATGTTTAGGAGTGGCCAATACAATAGGTTTTATGAGTGTGAATGTTTGGGAAGAGTCTTACCTCACAAATGTAATTAAATTTAGAGTTGCCAGCTGAAGAATCAAAATATAGTGCCTCTTTTTTTTCTGTTCATTAATTAACAATCATTTTTTGCTACAAGTACAGCTGACATCTTCCTGGTGGTAGGGCTTGGACGCTTATGGAAATGCATAGTATGCAGAGTGTTGTTTCCCAAAAAAATAGCTCAGAAATGTAGGAACCATATCTGGCTGAGGTACTCTTCTAGTCCTGGAGGTGAGTTTTGAGAGGAAAACTGCAGGTTGTCTGTAAACTGAGTTGCTCAGCTCTGAAACTGGATTGCAGATTGTCAGTGGTGCGAGGTTCTTACCTCAGAGGACAATTGGTTGAGCTTAGGGAGCAGTTAAGGATTTCTTAAGACTCTTTGAGAAGGATGAATGAACTGAGGAGCTTGGCACTTTTTCTTTAATCTTTCATACTCTTTTGTCTGGTAAAGCAGCAGTAGTCTCAAGCACAGGGTTCAGAATCAGTAAGTCTCATTTGATGCTTAGAACTTAATTAGAAATTATAATAAAAACCAAAACACCACCTTTCCCTAAAAAAAAAGCCCCAAATCCCACCAGTTTGCTGTTACAGTGCAGACGATGATGATTTTTGGTCAAGTTGCTCATTGCAGGATTTCATTTCCCAGCTATCATTTTTTGGCCTTTTCTCATGACTTTGTTATCTCCTAGCAGCTACAATTTCTGCCTCCAAGCTGTTGCTTTGCCCATGGCTGGGTCACTGTGCTCAGTCTCCCAGACTTCTGCCTGAAGTGAAAAGAGAGATTGATAGTTGTTTATAAACTATATGGATGTTGTCTACTGACTGTGCCAAGTTATGTGTCATCTCTGCAGCAGAACACATTTTATAGGTCCAGTTTTCCAGTCCTGAAGTTACGGCACATAGAAGCAAAGTGTAGAAAAGCTTTTGTTGACTATGGAAGGCAAAAGGAAAAAATTTTACCTAGACCTATGGTGGTAAATCGGAGTGCCTGATTTTTTGTGACCTCAAATTTCAACTACTTTTTGTGCTTGTATCTTAATAGGTTTGAGTTGTTTGGTATGTTTTTCCCTGCAGTTATAGATGGATTGCTAGGGGTCAGTACTTCTCTCTTCTTCTGGAACTATTTTATGTTTTCCTTTGCTAGATAATTGATGACACCCTCTGAAGAATCTGTATGATTTGGCAAGTGCAAGCTGCCTCCTTGTGTGGTTGTTCAGAGGATGTTTTACTCTCAGCTTAGACCTCGTGCTTTGGGCTTACATAATTTGCAAAATGCTTTCCTACAGTACTGACACACAGAGAAATTTTGGCAATACTAGTGGACGTCTCATCTGAGAAAAGTCAATACCAAGGCTTTAATCAGCCCTGAATTTTTGGGGCCAAAATACTGTACACAGATTCCTGCAGCTCTAAGTAATGCTGGATTTCTACACTGAAGAGAGTACACCGGAGTGACTCTTTCTCATTTTCCAGAATATAGAAAAGCATTTTATTTTAATGTAGTTGCAGCTAGCTCTTCTGAAGATGATTACCAGTTCATTTAGGTTGACCAGAGTGGAAGTCCAGAAAGCTGTTAAATCAGTTTTGGAACAAAAGAGAAAAAATACTTAGAGATATTTACAGGGGTAAATAATGGGCAGATGAGGAAGACTCAACCTTAAGTTCAATCAAGCACTCGGTAGCTAATTCTTTTAAGACTGTTCAGGACTATTGTTCCTCGGGAGTTCAGTATCCCCACAGGAAGGGGCTGTATTGGGAGTTGAATGACTTAAATGATGTGTGGGATTTATTACTTCCTCCTTCCATCCCTTCTCTGGTTAGTGTAGCTTGTTTAGGACAGGTTTGGGTTTTTTTGTGCAGTTTTTGTTTTTGTTGTTGGTGGTGGTGGTTTTGAGGGATTTTTTTGAACATGAATGAGCCTTGCCAGGAGGACAAAATTCTGGTCTTTTGGACACAATGAGTATTTCTTGTGGCTCAGTCACTACAGTCCCAGGGTCATCCTCCTTGTGGAAATCCAGATTTTTTTCCCAGAGCCAAGATGAGAGCAGGAGACCAGGACAAGGGAATGCTGAGGTGTGGGGGCTGTGACTGCAGAAGACAGTGACTCTGTTGGGGGCTTAAGGAGTGTGAAATGCTCTTCTGACTGGGGAGTGCTGACCTTTTGGCATGGCTGAACCTGGTGGGACAGCAGCTTGGTAGGTACTTGTGTGAGGAGGTGTGAACCCAGCTTCATCTTCTTCATCTGCATGGCTGAGGTCAGGGTCTTCAGCCTTATCCCAGCCCAAACTGATGGTTCCTGGGCAGTGGTAAGTTCCTGCTGCTGCTTTTTGTTTTTAATGAGAAGTCCCTTTATTGTAAAGCCCAACACGGACTTCACACAAAAACGCTATTTTTGATGGATCAGCAGTTATCAGCAATGCAATTTTAACCACTGCTGATAACTCCATCTTGGATGCCTTCAGACTCCTGCTGGTCAAACTGTGATGAGGAACGATAAACAGAAACTGGAACTAACTAGTGAAATGGGAAGAATGGGTAGTAGAGTGTGGTGCTACCGCGAGGAAAGTAATTGAAGCCTTGGAAAGCCCTGGTTTTAAAATTGCAGCTTTTTGCATTCTGCCTTAGGGTCGATACAATTCTCTTTGCCTAAAACCACATTTGTTTTAGGTTGAATACTTTCCATATGGCTCTCTGGCTGGGCTGGTTCCTTTTGTATCCTTCGTCCCTTGCAACTCTCTATTTTAATTGCAGATGAAAGCTGCAGCTTTGACTGGGGAAGCAGAGCTGTTGGGCTGCCAGAGTTCCTCCCAGAGCATATGGGGCTGCCAAGAGGAGACCAGCACAGTGTGCTTCCACTGCAGCCTGGAAAACTGTAGGCACCTGGGAGAGCGTGACTGGTCGAGGAGAGGTGCTGCTCCCCTCAGCCTGGGTTGGGAAGCTCAGGAGAAATGTTGAGATCTGGGAATGTGGTGGCTGCCAATGACACGTGGGCTCCAGTGAGAGGCTGAGGTAGTGCGACTGGCCCAGTCTGACAAACAGGAGGACAGGGAAACATCTCTCAGCAGCCAGCTGCTCCTTGGTGGGAGGCTGCAAGAAAGTCACTTCTTGGTGGGAGCAAGGGACACGTAGCGCTGTAATGCTGGGCAGCAGCTGCAAGTAGCTGTTTGGGAGGTTTAGGTTGGACACTAGGAAAATGTGTGGGAAACAGTGTGGCCAGCAGGACCAGGGAAGGGATCATAGCCCTGTACTTGGACTGGTGATGCCACACCTCGAGTTCTGTGTCCAGTTTTGGGCCCCTCACTACAAGAAAGACTTTGAGGTGCTGGAGAGTGTCCAGAGAAGGGCAGCAAGGCTGGTGAAGGATCTGGAGCACAAGTCTTACAAAGGAATGCTGTGGGAGCTGGAGTTGTTCAGCCTGGAGAAAAGGAGGCTCAGGGGAGACCTTGTTAATTTCTACAGTTGCTTGAAAGGAGGTTGTACCGTGGTGGGAATCAGTCTCTTCTCCCAAGTGGCAAATGACAGAACAAGAGAAAATGGTATCAAGTTGCCCAAGAGGAGGTTTAGATTGGATACTAGGAAATTTTTTATTTTCGCTAAAAGGGCTGTCAAGCACTGGAACATGCCACCCAGGGAAATGGTTGAGTTACCATCCCTTGAGATAGTTAATAGAAATGTAGATGGAGCACTCAGGGACAGGGGTTAGTGGTGGACTTGGCAGTGCTGGGTTACAGGTTGAACTAACCTAAACAGATTTTCCAACTTAAATGATTCCATGATTGTATGATAAAAGTCTTCACCATGGGCAGCTGGTACAGCACTGGAGCAGGTCCACAGGAAGGCTGTGACATCTTCATCCTGGGAGTTTTGAAGACTGAGCCAGGGAAAGCCAAGTCTGGCCTCACCCTGTGTTGAAGATAGTTTGTCTTGAAGCAGGAGATTGAGAAGAGATGCGCAAGTGCCCCTTTCAACTTGGATTTTGCCCTCTTTCAGTTCTCCATGGTGTTACTGTGAATGAAGGCTGTGTGCCTATATGATTAGTGACTCACAGGCTTTTGAAATCTCTGTTGAGCAACTGCTCAGGAGAGCCAAAAAAATCCCCACTTGGGAACAGGTGGATTTTTTAACAGAGTATGTGACTGAGAACATTCCTGGGAAAGTGGTCAGGGACCCTCATGAAAGCAACTATATTTATTGTATAGCGAAAAGCATTTATTGTTTGTTAAACACTTGGGACCAGTTCCTCTGCTGTGATCCAGCTAATATATACTGCTGTGGCAACAAAAAGTGTCTGTAAAATCAGCTTAATTAGCTGATTAATCTGCATTTATAGCTGTCTTGTTTTGCTCGGGTAGTCAGGAGCAGCCAGAAGAGACAAGCTGCTGAAGTCCATGTGTTTAAACTGATGATCTATGTCTGTAAAGGAAAAAAAAAAAAAAAAAAAGGCAAAGTTTACCATGTGGAGCTGCTGCCCAATATTTCAGTAGAAAAGCAGAGTTCCCTGCAACTGTGAAGTTCTCTGCATATGTTACACACCTCATCAGCACTGAAGCCATGAATTTCTCACAGAGATTTCAAGAGAAGCTCTGCAAACAGCTTTGAGAGTTGCTGTGATTCCTTCCAACTGGTAATTTAATAGAAGAATGTGTGTTGGGAGTGTTTAAGAAGATGCAGCATTGTCAGCAGATCAAGACCAATGTGGAGTTTGGTTATAGAAGGTGTCACCAAGTAGAAATATTGGAAAAGTACCTTAATTTTGGCATATATATAGACATGCACATATCAATACTTAATATGTTTAAGTGCTCTAATGAATAAATATGAGCTCCTGAACTGGTGCTGGAGAGGACTACAGTATGTCTCTGACAGGGGGTACTTTGGTGCATTTCTTTTGTTGCCTGTCCAGGCCCCTGACAGTTGTCTGCCCCAGTCTCTTGTTCTCTTGACATTGTTGTGATTGACTGAGTGAAAGGCTGTGAACACACCGTGTAACCTCTGTACTTGGTGGAATGGCATTGCTAGAACAGACAGAAAAACCTATTGTGAGTATGAAATGTAAATGAGAAGAGGGGAAAATCTCTACGAGTATGACATCTCAGTGCTGGCTGGTGGTACCAGCCTCTTTCTTCATGCTTGCAGCCTGCACAGTAACTGGAGATGCTGTTCAGAGAACCAGATTGGTTGCTTGAGGAATCCTTGCATCAGTGTCACTTCTTAAAAGAACGCTGCCAACTTGTCAGCAAATGTTAAAAAATACCCACTTGCATGAGGTGCCTTTTACAGTGCTCAAGGGATCATATAATGGGAGTTTGGGAAGTCAGGAGTTGAGGCATGTGCAGAACAGACACTTTAGATATGAGTCTGTTGGGGAGCAGAACCATCAGAGATGGGTTTAGGAGAAAAGAACCTGCTTTTAATAGTAAAACTGTTCTGTGCTTCATTTTACACTGAACTTTAGCACTTGCTGAAAAAATAATGTACCGGTGTGCCTGAACTAGGGAGAGGGGGTTTAAAAAAGGGGAAAGGAATAGATTTAAACAGGAAAGCTACAAGACATCCCCAGTTTCTGGCAGGAGTCGTTGTATCATGATATGTTTTCACTTTTTGAGTCTTGCACCAGTCTGTCTGAAGGGCCTGGGAAAAGACACTGTTGAGTATTGTACATCCCTCTTGGAAAGCTTGTTACTCCAATTTGGTTTTACAGGAAAAATTAAAAAGCTGTAAAATTATGCCCTTTATTTTGATCTTAATAGATGTGCTTGCATCAGACATTTGTGGACTGCTGTACGTGTCACGTGCTTCATAATAACTGTCAGGCGGTTTGTGTGTGTGTTTGCTTATTTCGTGAAGAGAAAGACATGCCAAGCAGACCTCTGAGAGTGCGAGCCCAGTCTCCAGATGGCAAGTTACCTTTTCGGTGGAAGCCACCTTATGGAGCAGGCTTCAGAGGTCCACGCAGCAGATCCCAAGGTTACCCCCGTGGATATGGAGAGAGCAACCGAAGGATGAGCTATGCTCCGATGCCGCAAGAGCGACAAAGCCAGGAAGCAAGAAAACTAGGTGAGTCAGACTGCCCTGATAGCACCTGGCTTGGCTAGCACACTTCTGTAGTCCCCTGTGGCTGCTACGTGAGCACACATCACATGTTGTCCTAGCTATCAACATCTCTTCTTCCTATAAATTAAAATAATTGTTGTAATTGTGTTCTGTATCTTAGCAGAGGGAGGGTATTGCCTAGAGAATAGGGTAGAAATTGTAGGAGAACTTGATGCTCTGTTAAAGAGACACCATGTGAAAGTTCGTCATATTAACAGCAGAGGGAAAGGGTGGAGAGAAGAGCCATAGCTCAGATCTGCTTGCATTCAGTGCTCTGAAATCCGTTCTTCCTTTTAAATGAAAAAGGATACAGGAAACCTTCTGTTTTTTCCCTGCATGCACAGCCTCTGAGTCAGTTCATGTGGTCTCGCTGCCATCAAGGAGCTCACAAGGACGGAGCCAACCTGTCTACAGATCATCTTTGACTAAAAGAAAAGTCACAGGTATGTTTCTTTCACATCTACTGTCAATGAGTGGAGACAACTGGATGCAAAGAGATAGCTTTGTGATTTTTACACTAGAAGTCTGCTGGTGCTAGAGCTACTAGGTTTTTCTCTGTGTGGTAAAGAGCTTGATGGATGTCTCCAATCCTCTAATTCAAGCAGGATTAATAAAATAATACAACTCTGTAACATGGTTGGTTGAGTTTCTGAAGTTCTGTTTGGTTTTTTTTCCCTTTAACGGCCTCCTCTCTATCTATTGGCAAATGTTATGCATTGCAGTAACTGCATGACAAGACTTGATTAAATCAAAGCCAGGACCCCCAAAATTATATGCCTTCTTTCTTCTCAGATCTATAACCCCTTTACTGGAGGGTTGATTACCAGAAGTGTCAACCTGGTCAGCAAAAGTTTTCACTTTCTTTTAGAAAGAAGGCATTGCATGCTGCTGCCATGGTTAAAAAGGATGAGTGAGATTCTGAGTCATCTCCATGCCAGTGTGCTTTTCCACCCCCTCACACTGTGATGTGAATGTCATGGGAATGGCGAAGTGTTTAGGAGATTTTGGTGGTAGTGAACACCTATGCCAGAACTGAGAATTGTGGTTGAACTGTATTGAAATCCCATCTCACACCTTTTCTGGAGAGGTGATGCCCACCCATTTCTCATGCTCACTTTCTTTCTTCAGGTCCTCCCATTGCAAAACTTTGTAAATAGGCCCCCTCAGCAACCTCTGAGCAGTAGATGGGTCCTCTTGGCCATTTTTGTATAGGAGCTGTTTGGCTTGGAAAACCTGGAACTGTCTGAGAGCCTTCTGCGTTAAAAACCTGATTGGAAGAGGGGAAATGCACCTCCCATCTGCCTGCCATCTGTGCAGGCAGTGCTGGCTTTTGGGCTAATGTGCCACTTGCTGAAGAGAAGAGCCATCTCTCCCTGAATTTCAGTCATACATGAATAAGATCCCTAGAGAATGAGACCACCCTCTGGAGTTTACTGGCTCCTTTCCTTTCCTGAGACATCAATATTTTCTCCAATGTTACTTGTCTATAAAACTCCAGCTGGAAGATCGTGCCTTGTACAATCTGTGCCTTTGGGAGGCTTGGAAGTAGTTGATATTACACTAGATAGGAAAAGTAATAAATCTTTCATTGGCCAGTAAATAGATTAGACTAAAACAACTCTCATGGACAGATAGAAATGGGAACCTCATCAAAATTAAAAACCTCAATATATCAGATCAGTTTCACCAAATTTTAAAATTTTGTAAATTATTTTCCAAAGGTATTCTGATATGTCAAAACAGCCTGCTTCAATGATTTTTTTCAGTTTTTTTCTTGTATACCATAAAAAATTAAAGCTGAATTCCAACAACCTGTTTTAAGTACTCAAAAACATAAAATATGCAAGAATTCTCACTTGTGAAAAAAATTTTGGAGAAGGCTTTATTGCCCTCCAAAATGAAACCAGATTTTAAAACCTCAAAATTTTCTGTAAGACTAAATTTCTGCTCTCCAGGTACCTCTAGCAGTGCGTTTGCCAGAGATGGTAAATATCAATATGTGAATAAAACATTTGCTGTGGGTAACAGTTTGGGGATGAATAGAATATTGAAGGACTGTAGAATATATTAGTACTGTGGTCTTGCAGGCACAGAGCTAACAAAAGAAATGATCTTTCCTTGGAATACCATCAGTAATCAATGTACTTGGTTTTCCACTCCCACCTGTATTTCTAATTCAGCTGTGCTGTGTGAATATTATAGTGTCAATTGAAGACATTTGTTGTTAATGATATGCTGTTTTGCTTTGCCATTTCAGAGGAGGAAGAGGTGGAGGTGGCACAGGACGTAACTGTTCGAGTTATGTCCTCTCAGTCTGTGCTTGTTACTTGGACAGACCCACAGTACGAAAAGCGGAAAGTTGCAGCAAATAGGTACTTAGCCCCGGGTTTTTAAAATGGGTACTGAAGGGGAACTGCTGCCAATGCTCCACTGAATGCTTTTGCATTTATTTAATTGGTGTTGGTTATGAGAATAATTTACCTTGCCTCCTAGAGGCCTGCTCATTAGCATTTAGAGATCTGTGTGAGTGCAAACTACAGGGGTTTACATCTCTTTTGAAATGTTGCCAGCACCAGCTGGGGTATTTGGCTGTTCCAATGTTGGTATATCACCATAGTCAGCAAATCCCTAAGTGTGCATAGGGAAAGAAGGAGTGGGGGACAGGACGCAGCCCACAGAGGTGAGGTGTTGAGTTGGATTGTCAGAACAGACTACAGCTTTGACATGACCATACTGTAGGTGAAGGAAGCATCACTGCAGTGGGAAAGACACCCATCATTGCACCCTGCATCCTCTGACCCTCCAGAAGCCCCATGCAGCTGAGGCGGAGCAGGTCGGGGCTCCTGTGAGTGAGAACTTGGCTTGTGGCAGCATGCTGCAGCAGTTGGAGACCAAAACAAACAAGGAAATGGTCTGGAAACTGCCGAAGGTCTGAAAGCACTGGATTGTGTTGCTCAGCCTGGGAACACTGAAGAGCTGTGCAAACTGGTGCTGAAATACCCTGAGAGTCACAGCAGGAAAACCAGTACTTTTAGATGTTCTCTGTTTCTTTGTGGAAGCAGTTATCTAGGCAGACACGTGGGAGCTGAGCCGCTGGTGCTGCTCTGGGAGCAAGGGCCTGCCAGCAATCCGGCCATGCTCATGGCCATGGGGCAGTGGGATGGTGCTGTGGAGCCCCCCGCAATGCCTGGCTCAGTTCAGAAAATCCTGCAGCTTTCCCCCAGGGAGGAGCGTGTTTTGAGTAAGAGTCTTGAAAAAGGGGTCCATCCCGTGGGGTGAAAGCAATCACACTCCATTAGAAGAAGGAAAAAATGTTTTTTTTCAAATATACTGGGTTTTGTTGTTGTTGGTACTTTGTTGTTTGCACTTCGGTAGGCTCCTCCTTAAGCCCTAGCAGGCTACCCGAGGGCAAAGCATCCCTGTCCCTCCCTGGTTCTGCTAATGCTAGGCTTCCACGTGCCAACTTCCATTTTCCTGTGTTTCTGCTGCCAGGCAGTATAATGTTCGCTATCGGGAGAAGGGGGAATCGGCGAGGTGGGATTACAAGCAGGTGTCCAACCGGCGGGCACTGGTGGAGAGCCTGCTGCCAGACACTATGTACGAGTTTGCCATCCAAATCTTGGAGGGGGAAAAGGAAGGCAAATGGAGCGTGTCTGTTTACCAGCGGACCCCGGAGGCAGGTATGCATTCAAAGGGCCCCCGGGGTAACACAAGTCTTAGGGTTTGAGCTGTGGCATTGGGCTGACTTGAGGGAAAGCCAGAAGGAGCTGAGTGACTGCTTTGGGCAGCAGAGGGTTGAGAGTGTGGGAAAGGCCTCAGTGCTGCTGCCTGCATCTCTGCGGTAGTGAAGCACACCAGGAGAGCACACCGAGCTGCTCTTGTGGTGCAAGGAGAACAGAGGGAGATGGCTTGGGTATTTCTGTGGGACAGACCTTGGACCCCTGCAGCTAGATGTGTCCCTTCCTTTGAGAAGAGCAACCTGGCTTCCATTCCTCTCTGTGGACAGCAAATTTAAATCTTCCCTCCACCATGGAGAAGCTGTCAGGCCCCTTTGGTACAGGGAACTGGTCCATAACAACCAAATTACCATGTCATTCTAGCTAAGCCACAATAGCAGTCTTGTGCAGACCTCCTAAAAATATGGAATAAAATTTCACTGTGGCAGTCTGAGAGAGAAATGTGACAGAGGCAAGCATGGACCTGAGCGGTGTGTACTCTTCACATTTATCTTTGAAATAGCTGTGTAGGAATCTCTGCTATGAGAAGATGGAGCAAAAGGTGTATGCTGTGTTGATTCTTATTTGCCTCTTCTGCGTATGGCTGTTTCCCAGCTCCTGCCAGTGCACCTGAAAATTTGGATGTTTGGCCACTAAAGGGGAAACCAACCTCTGTAGCAGCATCCTGGGATGCTCTTCCAGAGAGCGAAGGAAAAGTCAAAGGTGAGCCTTCACTGTTGGTTTCTAACTCCCTCAAGGAGCTGGTGTTCTCAAAGGCAGACTGCTGCCCTGCAGTAATCTGGAACCTTTGGCTGTGCCAGGATTCTTTCACTTGATTAAACACAAGCAAGACTTTCATGTTTCCAGCACAGTGTCTCCACAGTGCCACTGAGAAGCCACCGTCACTGTCTGCCTGGGATGTCACAGAGGTTCCTGGGGTATCGTGCATGCACATTTTACCTCTTCTTCCATTAAAAAGCAGGTCAAAATGAAGTTCAAGAAGGAAGCTTCCAGAAAGATTTTTAAGAATTAGTTGAAGAAGAAGAAATTGGGTAGTTGCCAAGAAAGTGAGTGGGGTTTATTTTGTGTTTTATTTCTAGCTTGTCATGGAAGGAAATCCTCAGCTTAAGAAGCAAGCACAAATCTGATTTCAGCAGAGATCATACATAAATCTTGTGTACTATAGTGTTATTGTACATAGTCATAAAGATAATTTGCCAGTTGGCTATGTTTTTGCATAGAATTAAAGAAAAAGCTCTTTCTGGGATTTTTTCCCTGTTTCCCTCTGAAAATGAGGCAGATATTTTAGCATCCTGTTCTTCAGTGGTTAACAGGATTGTGTTCTCAAATTACACAAGTTTTTGGAGGTCCCTTATCAACACTACAGCACAGGATTCGAAAAATCATTGGCCTGAAGGGAGGTACACCGTGTCTGCAAGACCTACTATATGTGTTCTTCAGGGCAGTGGTGGAATTCCTTCCTTTTTTGAAGCCAGTAGAAGTCTTGCCAATTGCTTCAATGGAGCTGCAATTGTGTCCAAGAATCATTATTTCTGTAAGTAGGGTCATGCAGGGACATTATCTGATATTTCAAGTCTGCTTCTAATTTTGGCCAATCTGTAGCCCTTTGTGCAGTTTTGTCTGCATTGTTATTAGATGATTCATCCAAGGCAATCATTTTAAAGATACCTAATATTCAAGGGCTGAATGCTTACACACATCTTATATATCGTTGTTTGAGTATGAAGTGTTACAGGAGAGGTCTTATTTTTAAACTAAATAAATTACAAGATATTTTTCCTGGCTAAATAAAATCACTGAATTAGCATTTCATGGTCATTTTGATAGCATGTGGTAATCAGGAATTTTTGTCTTTTGATCCTTTTGTTTTTCAACCCTGTCCTTTTATATATTTAAACCACATATTAAAATAATGGGAAAAAATGTTCTCCAGTAGCCACTGGAGAGTTATCGGAAGCTATACCAGTGTCTCTGCAATGAAGGCAATTCCTGTGTAAAAGAAGGAAAAGAAAAAGGATTCAAACGTTACCATGACTTCTGATACCTTGATTTATTTTTCAGTGGAGCACTAAATGTGTTTGCATATAAAATACTGATGATTTTTTTTCCTTGATTTTGATTAACTATGCATGGCTTATTTCTTAACGCAATGAATATGGGCTCACTTTCAGAAAAAAAAGATGCCATTATGTCCTATTTTTAAAGATGCCATTATGTTCTAGCATTTTCTTATTGTGGCACTGTGGCTCCTCAGGTATTATTGTGGGGTTTTGTGTAGAGAGAGAAAGCTGGCAACCCATGAAATTTATTATCAAAACCCTGGGTTTGTCTGATACCTGTGCCTCTTACAGAGGATTTGGAAAGAAAACAGAGCTTGCATATGTCTGAGATCTCACCTGCACTCCTTGAGAGTATAATGGGAAGATTCCTCATCATGGCCAGAATTGTTCCTATAGGGGTGAAATTTCTCTCAGTACAGAAAGCTGACAGAGCACAGGTATCACAGTAATTCAAAACGCAAAGGTGAGATCAGGGTGAATTTCAAATTGGCAACTAGACCTTGCTTTGCTCTCTCTGCCTGGCTCTGGTTAAGCACAGTGTGTCAGATTTTGATTTTGTTGGACAGACGTGATGTTGCTACCATTTGGCAAACCTTCAGTGCTGATATTTTCTGGTAGAAGTATCTCTTCCTAATAAGAACAAATATTTAACTTAACCTACATATATACGTATATCTCTCTCTCATGTCTTTATACTCCAGCTGTTGACTCGGCGTGCATTGCTAGTGTATTAATTTTAGTAATGCACGTTCTAATTCATCCTACCCATACAGTCTGTCCGCTGGAAACAGGACTGTTTTCAGTTTCCTCCTTCCAACCGTCTGCCAAATCATTTCAGAATACATTCTTTCATACGCCCCGGCTCTCAAGCCGTTTGGAGCAAAGTCCATCACCTACTCTGGAGCTACAACATCAGCCATAATAGATGGTCTGCAGGCCGGGGAGCGCTATATTTTCAAAATTCGTGCAGCAAACAGGAGGGGACCGGGTCCTCAGTCAAAAGCCTTCAGTGTCGCCATCCCAGCAGGTGAGCACAAAGCCATGAACCAATGCCATAGCTCACCCACTCTTGCCTTGGTCCCAGTTGTGTTAATTCTCACTGACTTAACTCCTCTGCACTCTGTCTAACCTGTGGAATTTTACTTCCTTAATATTGTTTCTGCTTGCTCTTTTCATCATTATATTGTCCAAATAAGTGTTTGTCCCTCTGCAGCATGTAAAAGGACGTCTTTATGGACATTTTAGGCTCTTAAATAAATGCAGGCCACGTTCTATGACAATGTTATGTGCTCTTGTTTATGCAAAAGTCCAAAGAATGCAATGCTCTGGGTCTTTGGCTGCTCTGCTCCTGACAGCTCCCTCTCTTGAAAGTCACTTAGTGTCTTTCTCAGATACTACTCCTTGTGTTTGACTCTTGCCAAAAAGTTACTCTTGTAGGGACAGAATGTTTGCTGGGTTAGCTAAAAAGGTGGGCCACAGCCTTACATGGGATAATGCAGCACCATGCCGTCAACATTCTGCTGAAGATTTGGTTCCACTGAAAGGGTGTTGCAGTCTCTGATTTTAGATATTTGATTTTAACTGCTCTAAGTTTTACCCAAGCTACAGTAATTCCACATAGGTACCTTCCTACAACCCAAAACTTAGCTAGGCCGGACTCCACGGCCTGGTTCATACAGAAATAATTATTATCTCTTATTCTCATAAGTTGTTTTGTTCTTGCTACCTGAGTGATTTCTTCTCTTGGTCAGTTTTTGTGCATCTTCTGTTGTTGCGAATAAGCACTTTTTTTTTTGCCCCTAGCTGCTCATGAGGATTCAGTTGCTCAGCAAAAGACAAATACTCAAGATAATTCAGAGGGTAAAAAGACTGGGAATGCTGGCTCATCTCCTTCTCAAAGTTCTTCTGTTTCTTCAAAAGCCCAGCCGCCGCCTTCTTCTAAGCAGTTGCCTGTTCATTCACCTAGTGTTAGTGATAAAAAGAGTCTTCTTTCAGAATACAAGAATAAAGCCTTGACTCGAGGGGTAGTGAGTAAATCTCAGTTACCTTCTAGAAAGACAGGAGAGCTGGAACCTGACCTCCAATCCACTGAGGTGACGGATGATCACGATTCCTCCCAGGAAGCTACAGCATCACCACCAAAAGCCCGGGACCAGAGGAGGAATGTTAAACCCCTGTCCCCTAGTCGACCAGTCCACCCTGTCCTTGCCTCAGGGAGGACCTCTGTTCGAACCCACACATCTGAGGTGTCAAGCCAGATGAGCACAGAGAAACGTGAGCCACCAGCACTGTTACCGTCATCAGCACAACACTCTTCTGCCTCGTCTGTTCCCAGATACACAGATAATGAAACAAGGCAACTGAGGCAAAGCAACAATAAAGTGTCTTCGAAAACTTCAGAGCCTGGTCGCCAGGCCTTGCCGTCAAATCGGCAGTCTGCTGTCTCTCATGAGGGTGTCTTAGGCCATCACAGTAGGTCTGGCTCTCTAGATCATTCACATCAAACTGCTTCCAAATCAGCAGATTCCCATGCTCGTGATAGCCATGAGTTTGACAGTGAAGAAGCAGAGGACAGAGCAGGACAGCCCAGTTCTAGGTCACAGCAAACAAGGCTATCCTCAGGCTCCAGTTCCCGCGCATGGAAGGATTCGAAATTAGCTGCAGCGGCGGTCTCGTCGAGGTCTGCTGTTCCTGGTTACACTTCACCTCACTCTCACTCCTCCACTGGTGCCAAATCCAAGGGAAAGGATATTGATAAGAGTTATAGGGAGGACTCACAAGATGAAAACCCCTTATTTCCTTCTTTGCCCTCTTCCAGGCAGTCTTCTTCAGCAATCTATTCCAAGAGAAGAAATCCTCAGATTGATTCTGATTCTCACCCCAGAGAGACACATGGTGAAAAATCACCCCGCTCTGGCTCAGAAGAACAACAAAGTCAAACAGCTGCTCCAGAAAAGCATTCTCTTTTGCAGTCTTCTCTTTCCAAATACAAACCTGAAGAGCAGGGCAATCGAGAGGTAAAAGAAACGCTTGCTCGATCAAAACCAAGTGAGTCTTTGCCTAGAAAGACATTCTCTTCTCGTCTTCCAGTGGAGAAGACCTCCCACTCAGAGCCTCCACAGAGGGCACAAACCAGTCCTTCCGTACTTCATTCAAGGGGCCGGCGCCTCCCATCTCACGTCTCATCCCAAAGTAAGGAAGAATTGCAGGAAGATGATGATGAGGATGGAACAGAGGGCAGTGACAGAGCAAGCAGGCACTCTGTGTTTCTTAAAGAGGTGTCCTCTTCTAGGGGATTACCTGCATCTTTCTCTCAGGGAAGCTCAAGTTCATCTCGATCAAAGCAACAGCAGCCAGGTTCTCAGGTACCTTCCTACAAACCAAAACATACTCAGCCAGACTCCAGTTCTGCCAGTGACACAGAAAAAGACAGCCAGTATAATCAAAGGTTGTCCCCCACTTCGAGACAAGCTCGTCCTTCATTACCTACTCGCTCAGGAGTTGCTACAAGAACAGCATCCCAAACAGAGAAAAAATACAGCCTGTTGCCCTCAAAAATGTCTAACACTGAACTCTCTCAAAAAATTCCTTCCTCCTCTTCATCTAAATCTCATCAGTCAGTTTCTAATGAAGAGGATGATTATTATAGTGAATATGATCAGAAAGAAGAAGAAGAGAAACCCACATCTTTGGCGGCAAAACGGTCCCCTTCTGTTTCTAGAGGTAACAAAAATGTATATGAAGACACTGCTAGCAATAAAAGAAAATCTATGGACACTCTTCTACCTCACAAAGTAAGTTCTGAAGAGGAAGAAATGGAAAAACCTTCAACTTTAAAAGTGTCTTCTCCTGAATCACCAAGAAGCTCTGCTATAGCATCACGGATTACCCAGTCCTCTAACAAGCACACCTCATCTAAACCAAGCTTTGTCTGGCCACGTTCTTCTGCATCTACCACCACACACACTGTTTCTCCAGCAGCTTCTTCCACTTCATCTCCTCGTCAGCGACTATTGAACTCCAGGCTAGGGAGCCCTTCTCAGCGGCAATTTGTTAGACCTCCTTATAGACCAGGTATCCTGCCTTTGTTGTACTAACCTCACTGATTGTGTTTTCCCTGAGATAAGCAGTTAGATTAGAAGTCCTCCAGCAGAATGCAGGTTCAGTTATTTAGTATAATGTGTCACTTTTTATTTTGGTGGTTGCTAGGTGTAGTTTGTCACTACAACTTTGTATGAGGATAGGATTGAACAAGTGGTTGTGTTTAATAATGGTTTCTTCCCTCAGCCCACTTCTGAAATGCTTACAAAGATCAAAGACATTTTAGTGACTGTAGTGGCATCAAGAAATGTTGTCCTGCTTAAAAAAAAAAAAAAAAAGAGGGAATAAAGAGACCAAATAAACATGATAGAGACAAACCATGAGTGTTTAACCTCTTCAGAAAAAACAGTTTCAGATTCTTGTGTCAGCTGCAGAAATCTGACAGTGCCACAACCATTGATCCAAGCAGAAATGGAGTGCCTGGGGTTTGTGGGGTGTGGTGAGGGCTCTTTCTGCTCTTGTTTATATTCAGATCAGCCAGAAAATGCATTTACTTGCAATTTAAAATATGGGTTGTAGGTTTCACAACTTTCTTCAGAACAGTGTGTTTTCTTCGCTGTTTCAGGTTATAATGGCAGACCAAATCTTACAACGAAAAATGGAAATGGAAATGGAAAAGTAACCCCTGGTAATAATGGAAAACCAAGCGGACAGAAAGTAATCAATGGCCCTCAAGGAACAAAGTGGGTAGGGTGATCTTCTCTCCAAATTCAAGATGTTTTGGCCTTTTATTGTATTTGTATTTTCATTAAGAAAAGACAGGCAAGCAGTGTCCTCAGTCAATGCAGCTGTAAAGCGAAGCTATATTTAGTGGTTTAGTTTCCACTGTTCCACTGAAATCTCATGGCAAATTCTGGGTTTTGTTATTTTAACATTTTAAATTTAAAGCCTGATAGGTTGAATTTTAAGCTATAACATTACTCCTATAAAATTTAGAGAAACATTTTTCGTCGAAGTCAGTGCGATTTGTGCTCCCCAGTGACTCAGGGACTCTGGCACAGCGGGCTCTTGTCTGCTGTGCAGTGTGAGTGGAGACTGCCTGGGATAGCTGCTGTGGAAAACGTGTTCAGCAATGCTTCGCCCAGACTCGCACTCCAGGAAGAAGCTCCTGAGCAAGAGTTTTGAGCTAAAAAGTGACTCCATAACTGTCATGATGCTTTAAATGCACTTAAGTAGGTTTTGCCATTCTTACAGACGGGTTTCCAGAGGTATTTGCAGAAAAGTTCAGATGCCATTGATAGGAAAGCCCCACAAGCTGCCTCCATGCCCACACCTTGTCTTTTAACATCCTTTACAATGAGTTTTTAACCAAGGAAAGCAGGGGAAGGAACTGGTACTTCCTGCATGTTTGCCCAAGTGCTGAGCAGTAGGAGTCTGCGATCAGCCTCCCTGGCGTCAGCAGAGCTGCTCTCACATGGCACGACACATAAAGACATTTATTTTATGGCCACTTCAATCTTACCATTTTCATTAGAGGAACATAAAAATGTGCATCAGGTGTGTCACGTTCAAGGGAGGCATTTTGAAAAGCATGCCCAAAGTCCTTCAAATGGACTCCAGAAAGTGGGCTAGAAAGGTCCTTGGGATGCCATGGGGCATTTCTCTGCCTCACGAGGGGAAGGCATTGCTGCGAGCAGGATGAACACCTCGTAAAGCAAGAGGATCTATGCCAAATCTGGGGCCTGGAGGGCTTCAGAGACTGATCTCATCATCTGCTGTCCTTCCTGCTGCAGTCTTTTCCTCAGCACCAGATGTAAGTCTGTCTTGCCAACCTGGAATTGCTGCTTCTGTCCCCTTCCCAGTTTCCTCCCAGCACTTAACACCTTTTGCATTTTTGTGTTCTGTGGCTCAGTGTCTGTTACCTCAGGTTAAAACAGCATACAGTTCAGCTATTTTGGGTTGAAATAGCAATGAGGACTAAATTTTAACTGCAGTTAGCTCTGGCATTCAGTCCAAGCTCTCAGACATATTGCTGAGACAGAGGCTTTTCTTCAGTCTCCTACCCCAATTAAAATCATAGCTACTTTGTTTTCACTGCCATTTCAATATAAAGCAGCTAGTCCAATTTTTAATTTTTGTTTGGTTAGACATACTTCTAAATCCCATCTTCAAAATGACTCAGGGTCATACTGAAATCAGTATTAGAGGAATTCACCTTAGGAGTCACGCAGCCCAAGAAAATCGAGGGATTTGCTCCTTTGCACACGAGAGCTACAGTAGGTGATACGAATATGGCTGTGCAGCTCTGGAGCACAGTTCCTGGGAATCTGCTTTCTTCAGCAGTGGTATTTCAGTGATTACTATACACTTAGTTAGTTTTAAAAGTTCAAATGTGTTGTAGCTATTCCTGAACATCACACTTAGTGTCTGAATTTTCCCAGGGTTTCTGTTGCTGTGAAATTTCATTTCACCTCCTCTTGGGTTAGCTAAACTTGAGTCCATCTATTGCTTTTAGATTGTAGATCTTGACCGAGGGCTAGTGTTAAATGCTGAAGGAAAATACCTCCAAGATTCCCAAGGCAACCCTCTCCGAGTGAAATTAGGAGGGGATGGACGTACGATTGTTGGTAAGTTGCAACTTCCTTCTTACGGAAAAAAGCTCTACAGTTTTTGTACACATAGTACGAGTCTTTGAGCTGTTGAATGCTTCAGGCATCCCCAAGTCCCATGCAAGCCATTTGGAGCTGCTTCTACCTCAAGTCTCCAGCAGACAGTCACACACTGCAGGACCGGGAGAGGCTTTCAGTCACCCTGTGGGACTCCAGAGTAGGAGGCAGCAAAAATCACTGAAGTCCATATCAACATTAGAAAGGACTGCAGAAATGAGCCAGAATAAGGATTGATGATTAGGATAAGGATTGATGATTGTTTATATCTTTGTATACATGGTAATAATTATTCCCCACTGCTAGCACTGTACCAGCCATATGGATGTGTTTGTTTCATTTTTTTCTTCTAAAACCGACCACAAATAGTAAGAAACCCTGTGTGTGTTCTCTGAAGACACTGCTGTTTGCATGTCAGTCCATCTGTACAGACCTGTCGAATACAAATTCAGTGCCTGTTGTTAAACTGGTTACCATGAATATTTACAGTATCCAGAATTTGGCACACAAGTTTATCTGCAGTGACAGCATCTTGCCAGCTCATCCTAGTTTTTCCTTGCACATGTTTGACATTAAGGAGCAGAATATGGATTCATCATACATTTCATCAACAGTTATGAGAGTGACTTAGATGAAATGCAGTCATTGTCTGCATATTGTGATTCTGAAATGAAACCTCCCTGGAGTGTTTATCAAACAGCTGAAAAATGTGAACACCACTGTGGTTTATCTGAAGTTCTTCTGAACCATTTTCCAGCTTCCTTAGCCATGGCTCTTTCCTAAGTAACACCCTCCTTTTCTGTCAGTTTAGTTACAGAAGGCTGTATGCACTGTATTCAGTGCTTTTGTGGCATCTACTGTGATAAATCACAGTAATGCTTAATGCTAAAAGCCTGAAGTGGATTAATGGAGAGATTTTTTGGTTTTGTTCTTCTCTCCTAGATGAAAAGGGTGCTCCAATGGTGAGTCCTGATGGATTGCCTTTGTTTGGACATAGCAGATTTAGTAAACCTGTAGCGAGTGCACAAGATAAACCAATAATAAGCCTCGGAGGAAAGCCTCTGATTGGTCTTGAAATGATTAAGAAAACAACCACTCCCTCAACTACTACTACAACAATACCTGCAACAACTACCACAACGACTACCACAACCACTACGACAACTGTTGCTACGACCACCACCACCACTCCTGAGCCGACCACCACTGACCCGCCCACCGAGAAGCCTGCACCAACCTGTCCTCCGGGCACCTATGGGCAGTATGATGATGAGGGCAACTTGCTCCTGGGCTTCGATGGCCTGCCGGAGTGCAATGCGGAAGGTAATTTCCTTTTGCGCTCCTTGAGTTTCTACACAGATGTAGAATGGGAAAGAGCCTGCCTCTGAAGATTTTGGACCGTTTGATGGGGTAGGAGCTGAGATTAGAGCATATGAAGAAGGGTTTGGGTGTTAAATGGTTTTTCATTGGAAAATGCCAACTTTCACCAAAGCTGAAGTTTTTTGTGGAATTATGTTGTTTTCAGCAAATTTCTTACCTTGGGTTAAATCCACTTTTATCACGTCTGTTCACTCACAGGGGCACAAGTATATGCAGTAGCCTTGTGGTCAAAGCAGTTGCATAAAAGGTTTTCTCATTCCATTTCAGGCCAGGGAAGAACCTGGAGGAACTATAAATTTTGTCTATTTTGTGTTTGCTTATCACAATGAATTCTGAAAAGTCTCTCTTTTGAGCCATGGTGGAAGCAGCATTTGCTAAGTGAGATTCTTGTTCTCTTGCCAGCTCTTGGAGATAGATTGTCTAGCAGGAATGCAGCACAACACAGATGAAGCTGGTGAAAGGCAACCCAGGTTCTGCACAGATAAGGCAGAGAGTTGTACACTGATTTCTTTAATATCTGAAAATACAAGCCAGTGTCAGTGCATGTCATTTTTCCCTGTTGCAGTTATACAAGCTTAGGTTGTGTGCCAAATTGAAATCCAGAGTAAACACATATAAGTGCACTAGAGTCTTTGGGTGTTGAGCCTGTTCCGTATCATGCTTTATGCTTTCAGCACCTGGATATTGCATTGCAAGTGAGTTAGCTGCTTATTTTGCCAAACCAGATCAGGGAGCACCATGGTAGCCCTCACCCTTCCCACTTGTAGGTAGTCCTCAATTCAATCTACTAATGCGCAGTAGCAGTACAGACAGAACTTTACCAGCATATTGGCAATCAGACTTCTGGCAACTGCAGCAGCCAGTTTAATTGGGTAGTGAAACTGCTTTACCTTTCTCCCATACACGTGCATCTCTTAAGTCGAAGTAGATTTACAAGTAGGTCTCGTAACCATGGCCTAGGAAGCTGAACTCTCACGTTGAAAAGGGCAGTGATAGGGAAAGGTGTGGCTTCAGCAACTCAGGGTGAGCCTAGGGATGGCATCTTGGGAGAGGATCTCAGAAAAAGAAAACAAAATTCCCTTACCAGCAGCCCTAGGTAATTAATGAGTCAGAGATGTCAGTTCCTTGTGCAGGTGGAATTACAATGAGTTATAGTGTTAATATTTATTAACAATTAGCCACGTTTGGCAGTGTGCATGTATAGAAATGTGCTTGCATGTGTACATATGCACAGATGTGTACACACACAAACATATGTATGTAAAAATTATATAATCATTAAATATTTATATGAAGATTTTTGCTTTTCCCTATGGAAAGTTCATAGTTCTTAATTGTGCTTACAAAAGTGTTACAAGTATTGTTATATATGGTCACTCTCATACTTTCTAAGTTGCCTAAAGGGAACCATAATTTTCGGTAGTTAGAATCCCTCCCACACCCCCAGCTCCTTTTGCTTATCTTAAATGTTGATTATATCCTGTAATGTTTCCTCTTTTTTGGTCTGTGCTGTTTGGTACCTGGAGGACCTCTTCTGAGAATACGCATTGTGAAAACGTAAAAGTTCATTAAATATGTCTGGGGTTAAACTGAAAGTGGGCTACAGAAGCTGAGCAACAAAATCCTTTGCAGTGTTATGTTTAGCAGAGTTATGGCTGGGGAATTTTCATGTGATTTTCTGAACACATAAAAAATTCTGCTTGGGTTTTTTGCCTTCTACCAGATGGGCTTGCTGAATCCTTGAACTTCATAGAGACACGAATGAAAACTAAGTTTTTATTCAGGCTGTGTGTTCAATGAAAATGGCCTTTAAGTAACTCATTAACTGCCTGGCATTTTGACGGTATGTCTGCAAATGCCTCACAGTGGAAGACTGAAAGGACAAGATGGTGCTGGATTTCTGCTTCTTGCCTGGTATATAGTTTGAGCAATATTAGTCCCTACCTGGCAATTTTGAAAGCTTCTCTGAAGAGTTTTGTTGTTTGTTTTTTTGTTTGGTTTGGTTTGGTTTGGTTTGGTTTTTGTTGTTGTTGTCGTTTGGGGTGTTTTTGGGGGTTTTTTTTTAGCTTTTTTAAAAAATTTTTTTAAATCTTAGCAACCTGCCCCAGGATTAGATAAACACAGCAAAACAAACTGCCTGTTCCACAAAAGGATCTTGATGGAAAAGAAAAGATCTTTGTGGTATTTATTTAATGATGGCTGTTATTGTTTAACAAGTGAAGCGTATATTTCAAGAGGGGTAAACAACTACTACTTGAATTATCAAAACAATTAATGCAGTTTTCACTTGACCATTTCCAAAGTACATTAAATTATATTTTTATCTTGTATTTCCCTTTAATCTGAGTCTAGAAATTACTCCACATTGTTTAGTGAAATACTTTTTCTGCCAAAGCTTGATATTTGTTGCTAAGTGCTTTACTTACAAACAGACAGGGGATGCAAGTGCCAAAACCCACAGCCAAATGTTCTACTTAAGCTTTGGCAAATTCTTTTATCTCTGGCAGGATTTTTTCTTGATCCAGCAGAATTTATTGTCAGCTTTTCGCTAGATTCAGCAGTCTTTAACTTTCAAGGAGGAGTTTGGCCACACAAGCGTGATTTGTCAGTGAAATCAACTAAACTTTATTCATGAACTCACAAAGAAAAAAACAGGTGGAGACTTAAACACGTGTTACATGTGATAAGATCAAGTGATGGATTTTGTAAGACAAGTAAGACAACAAGACTGTTCTTACAGATGCCAAAAGTCTGCGGCAAGTAGTCATAGGAAGAGTTGGCCTCATTTGTTACAGGCAGGGTTTACTCAAGAGCTTCAGCGAAGGGTGACGGAGCAAGGTGAAGAACTGCAGCTGGATTATGTACAGAAAATAATAAAATGAGAGGTCTGTTGGGAAGTACCCCTATTGTCACCATGACACGGCTAATGCTAAACAAGCACAGACACTGAAATTGAGTACAAAAGTAGAAAATGAAATTCGGCTTTGCTGGATTGTAGGTAGGCCAAAGACTTACTAGCTAATACGCACTGATGAGTTGAAATCTGCCCATGAAAAATTCCAAATTTCTGATCTGATGCTCTTGTTAACTTGGATGTGAGCAGTCAGAGGTAAGTGCATACATTATATATGTTGGTTGACGCTGGCCAGTTGTGGGTAGATCTGCAGAATTCAGTAAAGAATCTTACTTTGTGACTGACTACCCTCAGAGAAGTCAAATGACTTCCGAGAGGATCATCTCCTGAAGAGGGGCTGCAGAAATCTACCACGAAGAAATGTCAGATTCTAATATATGAAAGTCTGACAAGAATAAACCCATTTCCTGTGTTTTAAAGCTTATTTTGTTATTAAAATCATACAGTGTATTTAAAAGAAAATTGTTTTAGGAGAAAAAAAGCACTTATACAGTAATTGTTGGTTCTAAAAAAATCAGCAAAATTAAAATATATCGTTCAGATTATATTTGTGAACTATTTAACATTGGCAGTTGAAATTTTGCATTGTTTGCAGTACTGGTTTAGCAAAAATAACACTATTGCATCCATATTGAGTGTTACAGGAGCATTACCGATGTATGTGAAGTGTCCTGAGGTCAAAGCTGTCTTTCTCTTGTCTTTGTTCACATGCTGGCCACTCCCCAGCCCCAGCATTTCGTTGGAGACTTCTGATGGTACCTGCAGTGGGTTACAGCACAGTGCTTTTGCTTTGTTTGCATGGCTTTTTACAACTGTTTTGAGCTTTGTGTACTCTTTGGCTTCCCTGAATAACATGTGGAGAAACGCTCTCCTCGGAGTGTGCAGGAAAGCCTTTGGGATTCAACAGATGGGGTACTTGATGGTTGATGTATCTGGTGCTGGATTCATGTCCTGCAGAAATACTGAGATAATATAAAGGAATAGTCAGCTGGGAAGTCTATTGGTGCATTTGCATTGGGTTTGGGGGTGGATCAGGAGAGTGTTTTTGATGTGCACCTCATAATCATCTGTCCTTGCTATGCTTTCATTTGCATCCTGGAGCAATCTCACTCTGATTTCCTGAACTGAATTCATGTTGGGTGAAACTAAAGCAGAAGCAGTGCTTCAGGATTACATCTATGTGGCCCAACCTGTAATGGGCAGCCATTCCATAGCATCAGAGTAGAGCGAGTGCAGAGTAAAACCCCAGAAAATCCAGCACTAATTTACTTCATTCTACAAATCTATTCCTTTTGGGCTGCGTTCCTTGCAAGACCATTGACATGGTCTATAAATGTCATGGCACTGTGGGCTGTTCGTTTTTATACCTCCACAAAAATATTTGGGTAGAAATATTTAATTGCTTGGTTGGCTTTTTTTGGCATATAATGTTTTCACATTTGCTACTTCTGAGACTATAAAATATTGTCAAATCCAGATTGGAGCACTATGCAGTTGCTGGTAGTCTACCTTTGCTCCAGAGCAGCTGGGGCCTGGGGCAGAGCTTCTGGAAGGTGATTACTCTTCATTTTGTGTAGCAGCCCTGAACCCATTTTCCCCCAGAAAAACTCCTGACTCCTTCACTTAGCTTCTCATCTGTTATTCTCAATGTGCAGAACGACTGTCACTGTGTTATTTGGAAAGTAGGCTGTTATCTTATTTCTTTACAATTCAACTGGCTAAATGTTTTTATTTTAAACTTTATTCCAGAATTATTTGATTGAATTCTTATAGCATTTTTTTCTTTCTCCTTCAATAGATACATTCTCAGGACTGGATTCAGATGTGACAGCAACTCCAGAGGCATATGTGATATATGATGATGGTACTGTTTACCTGTAGTAGTCTATTGCAAGTGGCGTGTTGCTTTTTTCTCTGCCTTGTTTCTTTGGAACTGGGTTCAAGGAGACAGATTGGTAAATGGGAGCTTAAGCAAGTGGTGGTGAGCTGGAAAACAGTTCTGCATCACATGTGAAGAGAAAGGGTCCAAACCCACCTGTTCCTGGGAATAAAAGTCCCTTTCTATCAGTCCTGCAATCTAACAGGAACCTATTCAGGAAATAAATTACTTTTCAGTGCTGTGTCATACAGACACTGCTTCAATCCTGGATTCACTTTCCTTGGTACAACTTCTAACTCCAGCCCAGTCAAAGTCAATTACCTTCTCTAAAATACAAAATCCAAATAACATTAGAGCCCTGGAGACTTGAAATACCTTAGCAAGTTGTTTTTTTAATGTGTAGTCTGCATTTAGACAATTAAGCATGCTCATAGTGAATGAGATCACCTACATATAAAATTACTAATCTGCTTAATTCATGTGGAATTTAAATCAAAGAGATTTGAAATCAGATGAAAGGGAAAGAGGGAAATATTTTTTCAGTTATATTAATGCCATCTTGATATTATAATCAAGGACATACAAAACTTAGCTGAAGAGGAAGCGTCAAGTCACAGCATTTAATTGTAAGTTTGCGTAGAGAATACAAATTCTCAATTATTGGAACTAGCATTCACTTTCTGCCATCAGTGACATCTGATGTTCTATCCCTTTTAATCCTCAAATTCCTGCTCCTGTCCCTGCATATGAAAGTGGATCAGTACAGACCTCAGTTAAACAAAAAGCTTTTTAATAGAAGTTATGGCTCTAGAACAATGAAAGTTTTTTTTATTTGTGGTTGTAGTGCTGGGATTTTAAGTCTAACCAACAACAGAAAAACATTTTAAAAGAGAGCGCAGCAGTTGAGTGGAAGATATAGACATTTGTACTCCTAATTCCAACCACTTCATACTGAAACTGACATTTAGAATGTGGGAAGGAGGGGATGAACTAGAAACTGCACGAGACATACATCCCATGTTCCTTGCTTCTCCATGGATGCAGAATATCCTCAGCGCACAGGTTTTGTGCCAGGCCTCCCCTTAGGTACAGATCACCTGCAGAAAACATACACTTTAGCAGTTCAAGTACAAAACACTCAGAGACAAGAGCTGAGTTCCCCAGCCTGCATGGGGTCATGGCAGGGATGCCAAATGCTACTTTCCCTTCATTTTGTGTGCCAATCGGGTAGCACAGTAGCTTTTCAAAGAGCACTGAATTTAATAGGACTGAACATCATGAGATTCATGCGGGGCAGTTTGCCTTCCTTCATGGCCCTGGGGGGACCACAAATGGCAAGTACAAGACTCCACATCTCCAGTCACAGGAGGGTTTGAGAGCAGTATGAACCACCTCTAGGGCTTTAGGATTGCATCACAGAGTTTTCTTAAAAAGCCTTTTTTTTCCCGCCCTTATCTACTTCCTTCGGCATTTGAGGGCTTTGGCCAGGGATTCAATTACTGTGCCATCGTCTCTTGGGGGTTGTGAGAGAAGGTGGCAGATTTGCATGTTCAAGATATTGCTGTACAAATACCTTTGTTAATTGTCGTCCTGTTTAACTGTGTGAGTAAGGTCTAAATCAGCAATGACATGAGTATTCTGAGGCAAAGACTGTTCTCCCTGTCCATCAGTTTTGTAGAAACCATTGCAAGGCTGAGGCGCGACCAGCCTTGACACAGAGTTCTGTAAGGAGTGCGCAGCCTTTGGGGTGGGGTGTGTAGCACTTCTTTGGGACTGTGGCTGGTGACAGAAATGTTTCCCTTCTCACAGTTAAGCAAAAATTAGATGAAGCATGCTAACATTTTCATCTTATGTTTCCTCTGAAGACTACGAGTTCTTTGAGAGCACTTTGCCACCAACCACCACCACTGTCACCACCACCACTGCTTCTTCGACGACAGAATTGGAAGTTGTCTATCCAGAGACCAGTGTTGTTGGCACTGGCCCTGTGTCAGAATATGATATTGCCGGGAAGAAACGCTTCACTGGTAAGGATGTCCTTTGGTTTATGTAGCTTACTACTTGTCTTGCAAAGAATTCTTGTTCCAGCAAGGCCAGCACTTAAGCTGAGACCATTGCACAAAAACATCCAGCAGATTTGTGTATGGTCCTTTGAGGGATTGCCACCTTGGAAACCCGAACAGCAGTATTTTTTTCCTTGCTTCAATGCTTGCATGTCTGTGTGTGGGCCCACAATGATTTTGTTGAACCAGTACAAACCTCTTTGTACTCTTTCAGTGTAAGTGCTCTGCTCTGTGTTCTGCGTTGTGTTTGGTCTAGCTGAAGTTAGTAAGAGAGCAAGTGTGTCTACACCAGTGCTTAGTTCAGCTTAACTGCATCTAACTTCACATCAGTTGTTCCAGTGGTGCGAGTCTCCATGTAGGTGTGAGTCTTCCTCTGAGGGACCTGATTCTTTCCCGCTGATCTGTTCAACCCCAGTGATTTCATCCACCTTGCACAAGCATGTATGTCAAAAGGGTGCTTCAAAGTCAAGGAATGAAGGGTATTCTGGATATGAGCTTTGCAAAAAATAAATCCAGTAGAGATAAATATGATTTTGCTGTTTGAATGTTTTTCAGTAGAAGGCATTTGGTGAAGGAACCCCCATTACATGATCCATGTCTCCTGTGTACATGAACCATTCGAGTGTGTAGGTTGGTGTTGCAGCACTGACTTCAGAGCTGCTCTGCTTCTTTGTCAGAGAAGCAGCTGGGGGCCAGAACAGAGGGATTTGGAGATTGTAGGGCACTGCATTCCAGCCTCCACCCAAGGCTGGTGACATCTCCTGCATACATATCCTTTACATATTTCTGGCACTTGAACTGAGGTCAAGTCAGCTGCTGACTCACCTGGCATTTCAGAATAGAGTTCAGGGGATGGAGAATTGTCTTTGACGTGTCTTGGCTTCCCTTCCAATATCCACAAGCTTCATGTGGCTTAGAGTGGAACTCTGCTCCTGGAGTAAAAGATTTGTTTTTATATATGCCAGAACTTTTTCCAGTGCATCTTCAGTTTCCCTGTCCAAACAATTTCATGATGTTTCTATTCGGCTCTCTCACTGACAGTGCTTCTTGATTCATTTAGCTGGAGAGGCTAAAATTAACTTCATTGCAAGATCTGGAAAAAATTCCTTTAGGGCATGAAATCCAATAAGATAAACCAAGAAATGTTGGTTTATGAACATTTCAAGGCACTAGGGAAATAATATTACCATTTCAATGAATCGTATTATTGCAACTGAATAAACATTTCCAAGGCAAGTTTTATAGTCCTTGCTTTGAATGTTACGGTGACTTTTAAGGCAATAAAAAGATGGTTTAATCTTTTCCTGAACTGAAGTGCAATTCCAGCCTGTATAAAGCTTTTAAAAATAGAAGTTACAGGTTGGGAGCACATGCCTAGAAGGTAGAGACTCATGACTTCTGGTCCCTTAGTACCCAGGGGACCACAACAATCCCTTTAAACTGGTTAGACTTCACCTTGGAATTACTCTTCATCTTTCTTTTGTTGTTTTGCCCCAGCTTCAGGATGTTTGGGTAAGAACCAACCACTTAGACCTGTAGAGTCTTAGATGATTGAAGGCCCTGGCAGAGATCTGTTCCCATGTGTGGAAAGGCAGAATTTGGGCGACATTTTCATCCCACCTTCCAGAGCAGCTGGAGGTAGCGTGCGAAGGGTGCTGCAGTCAGACTGCTCTCTTCTGCCTCTTGTAGCAATGACAGTCCTTCTGTCTTTGTGTAATTTGGTACTGTTGTGAGTGTGGGGTAGGTAAACCTGAATGTTGGCATCCCGTTCCCCCTGCTCATCAATCAAAATTGGCCGTGAGCCATGCGTTGTTGGCAGCAGTCTCTGCGCTGGAGGAATTTTAAAATGGGCCACAAAACTTGACTCTCCTTAGGAAATTGCCAGCCTGTGTGCTACTCTGGGATACCTCAAACCGCTAACTAAATGCCACCCTCCCCTGTCTTTTCTAGCTCCTTATGTGACCTATCTCAATAAGGATCCAGCAGCCCCCTGCTCCTTGACAGAGGCCCTGGAGCATTTCCAAGTGGAGAGCCTTGATGAAATCATTCCCAGTGACTTCAGAGAGAAAGATCAGCGTCCCTCGAAAGCCCCTCACAACATCACGGTTGTGGCAGTTGAAGGCTGTCACTCCTTTGTCATTGTGGACTGGGCCAAACCTGCTCAAGGAGACATGGTAACAGGTACTCTCCTGAAGGTTTCTCTCCTGACGGGAGAGTGGAGAAGCGGAATGTTTTCCTAAATGACCGTTTGTACTAATGTCTGCACAGTCAGTGTATCACTTAAAACAGTGAATGGATTGCCTCTGTCATCTTTTTGCCCTCATTGTGTTTTAAATCAGAATTCACAGCTGGGTGTCGTCTTCTGATGTAATGCTCCATCATTATTAGCTAATGGTAGGAGATTCTTTTAGGCTGGGATTTTCCAGGAGAGTTAGGCATGGAATCACTTTCATATTCAAAGATGTTTCCACTCCTTTTAATCCATAAAATTTACCGTGACACCTAGGGATATAATTTATTTAAAATTTAATTAGAATCCTCACAACTATTTATCTTTCCTGTTTACAGGCTATCTGGTTTACAGTGCATCCTATGATGACTTTTTAAAGAATAAGTGGTCAACCAGGACAGCAGGGTCTACTCACTTGCCAATTGAGAACCTGAAGCCCAACACACGGTAAGGATTTGATCCACACTTTTTCAGTTCTGTTAAGGAAATAAAACAAATTTTGAGAGTTGTCAGTTGTTTTTCTTGGTCTTAGTATAAATGTTTACATCTGATTTAGATTTTACTCAGTTGGTTGGACAGCAAATCGTTCTATAAACTGCACAAGAACAACATGATATCTTTATGGTATTAACGCTGGAACAGATGGATGTGTATACATGTATATATGTTTGTGTTTATAAAAACACATATCAGTAATATAGAAGATCTCATTTTAAAATGGATTTTCTAGTCTTTTGCGTAACTGAATCAAATGTTAGGGGGGAAGGTATACTAAAATGTACTGGAATATACCCGTGATGTGACTTGATGTGATGTGGGCCATTCCAACATATGTGTGGCCAAGATTTGATGCCTAAGGGCTGCTGGGGAAGTGCTGCCCATTGGTCTGCTTTCACCTTCTGGTCACATGAGTAGTGCTGGAAGAGAAGGCTTGGTGGTATAAAGTGAGGCTGTGGCAATTGCTCAGAAGTCAGTTTGGCAGGAGCTTTAGGTCTTTATCTTACAAAAAATCTGACTGAAATGGCAGAACAAGAATGCATGCTTCACATGATATTGGAATAATTTGTGGTGACTGGGTGGAAAGTAAACAGCTACAAAGGGACTGCATTCAAATTACTCCTTTAGAGAGATGGTCAGTGTCTCACATACTTGTCTCTCAAATTCTGAGTCTGAAATTCTCTTGGTGCCCCCTTGGGCTAGGCCCTTCACATGCTGCTGTCTGCAGTCTCTTAGGCACTGGAGGAAGGTGTTACTCACACAGTGGAGAGATGCACTGGGATTATGGGCTGGAATTAGCATCCTTACTTGATGGTGAGATACAGATCTGAGGATTGACTGCTTGGACAGACACACAGAGTTTGTGCTAGGATGACACAGAAGAGAGAAATGGTGCCGGCCAAAGTGTCTTTTCTTTCAAAGAAAATTCATAGGGGAAGGGAAGGTTCTGAGGGTTAAAAGCAGTTGCTTTAGAAAACAGAATTGTTTAAGCATAGCCTTCATCTAAAACCTTAATAGATAAAATGATAAAATAAGATAAATAAATTATGAAAAGCCAGTGCAGTCTAGCAACTGGGTGTCAAATACAATGAGGCATATTTTTTCTGACCTCATTATGACACTCCTCCAGAGTTCAGCATAGACTCACACAGGTTTGCCCCTGCAGCTGCTCCTGCTCTCCTGGAAACTTCCAAGCACCAAGAAATCGCAGTATGTGTTAAGAAGGAGGTAGGCTCCCCTCTCTCCTCCCCGAAGATTTCACTTTAACCAAAGAGCTCTGAGGACATGACATCTCCTTGGGGGAACCAGAACTGGAGCAATTTCAGCTGCAGTTCCTTAAGCAGTTGCACAAGGGACGTGTTCAGCATAGGACACCTGCAGTGTCAAAGACCTGGAAAATTATCAGCAGAATGCTAATTATGGAGAAGCAGTATAAGCACATTCAGAGCACCCACAGAGTTAAAAGTACAGAAATAAGATGTTACAGGAAAACCTGTTCCATTTTATCCTCTCGTGTTCTGTCTACAGTACTGTCAATCACACGCTTCATGAGGTGTTTTCTTACACATCCAAGAGATAAAAAAAGGCCACTTATCCAGAAGATTGGTAATCTAGACCTTAGTGACAGTCTTTAAGGCTGGTTCATGGTGTGTTAAAGCAAAATTACTTCACAGTGGAGAGCTTCAGTGGTATCAGAGCTCTGCATCTGCAAGTGCTGTTGTTACAGAATGTTGCTACAAATGTATGCAGGGTGTTTTGTGGCACAGCTTTCTGTGGGTTTCACCTGTTATAACAAGGTGGAAGAGGTTTGAGAGCTCCTAAATACTGTTCCTAGATAGTGATGGAAGCAGTTGCAGACCGTTCTGCCCTTGGACATCTATATCCTTGTGACTTGAGGACACTCCCTAAATTACTCTTCTCTTGGTGCTAAAATGAGTTCCTGCCTCCACATCCCAGACTCCTCTGTATGCCCAGCCCTTTTCCCCTTCACAAGTATTCACTCCTCTACTCTCAGCTTGTCTCCCGTGTGGGCCAGGGAGGCGTTGCCTTTACACCCCAGCTTCTCCTGGCTGTGGCCCTCCATTCCTTGCTTCAGTGCCATTTCCACCTTCCAGCTGAAGCTCCTCACCTCTTCAGTGTTTCAGTCAAGTCTCCCTCTCCCAATGCCCAAAGGACATTGTTGAAGGCCAGAGATAGCTCTCTGCTTCTCATACTCAACACCTAAAGGGCTCCAGAACACCAGAAGGAGTGGTTACAGTGAAAGCTCACAGGAGTTCTGCAGCTGCTGTCCCAGCTGTGCTCAGTGCAGGGGATTTGGTGGGAGTTGAGCTGCCAGCATCTCTGAGATGTACATTAACTCCAGGCTCCAGGAGGTCACAATCTGTATTTGAATGGAGTTTTATAGGAACAGCAAGGTTATAGATTCATGCATCTCCATGAACCTAGTGACATGTCGAATTAAGGTTCTCTTTCATGGTAGGGAGGCTCAAGCAAGTGCTATTTATTTAAGCATATTGTTTCACCAGCATCTTCCTGAAGATGGTATAATTCATTGGCCCTTACTGTATGCTCTGTGAAGGAAATAAAGGCTTCATGTAGGGTCTGTGGTGTAGAAGGAGGGATCTTTATAACAGAAATTGTGTGTATCAGCCATTCTCATTTACATTCTCCAAACCCACAGACTGAATTGATTGCATACCTTTTGTCCTAAAAATAACTCCCCAACCACTAGAAAAAGATCCCATGCCTAAGAAAACAAGGCATGAAAGCTGAAGTTAGTCTAAAAATTTTATGTCTGCGTTGTTAGTGCATTTTGTGAGAAATGTCTGATTAAGTCGTATTTACTGTAAGCAGATGCTGTTGGCTGCTGGGTGTCCCACAAGGGGCTATGGGTGGTGCAATTTTGCAGCATGCGCAGTGCATGACAAGCAAGTTGGCATCTTGGCTGAAGTCAGCACCAGAGAAGATTTCAAGCTGTCAACAGATCCTGGAAAACATCTGCCTGGTGTTTAGGTTTTACAAACAAAATGGAAATCTATGTTTAATCCGTGTCATAAGTTTTCTTCTGAGGCCTGGTCTGACCTCCATTTGAGAAGTGGAAGTTTTTCCATTAGTGAAACTCTGGTCGGCTTCAGTGGGCACAGGAGCTGCTTCCTTGTGACGTGTGATTGTAAACACTAAAATTACTTTAAACCATATTAAATCTTCAAACCAGTAGTTTTGACAAGGTCCCTTCCCTAACCTTAATTCTCAGCTGTCACAGAAGATGATGCAAAGGGCTGGACAGCATCTGCTCAACCACTAAATCCAGTCTTCTGCAGTCAGAAACATTATAATCCTTGCCATAAACATTTCAGTCCCCTTCCTGAGCATGGTTAGACTTTTCCTGCCTTTTTTCGGAAACCTGTGTCAGTGCCTGATGGGAGTAGCTAGACAGTCCCATGATTTAAAACACCATCCTTAACCACCATATCTCCATGTCTCCTGAAATCTTTCTCTCTGTCCACTTGAGTTTTGTTCCATCTGGGGATATTTTGATCCCACCGTGCCTGCTACCAATTCCAGTGTTGTACAGAGTATTTCACAGGAGGTTCTCAAACATTTCCTCAGGGCTTACAACTGCAGACAGAGCCTGGATCTTCTGTTTCAGGGGGCCAGGTGCACCAAAAATTTATGTTTCCTTTCTATATCTCCATTAAAACAAAGCCACGGTATGTCCAACAAGCAGCATCAACCACAGCTGGCTGCTTTGTGCCACCAGGGCCACACAAAAGAGCTAAGATGTCCATGAAACCATTGTCCTGTGCAAGTGGTAGACCTGTGTGGCACATACCTACCTCACACCACCTCTGTAGGAAGCTCCTGTTCCAGCTTGGCTCTAATGTCTCATTACAAAATTTGTTGTAAATATTGATGAGGGATGTAGTGGTGGGCTGTTTTAGATGGAGGGAGACACTTTGCATTAGCCTGTGAACCTGCAGGCACTGATTTACCCATTTTTCTTATAGAGGGGTGGTGTAGTTGGAGGAGGAGGATTTTAGCCTTTGCCATGGGGGTGCATCCTGCCATCTCAGCCTGCCACTGGACAGATGCAGGGCTGAGGATCCATGCAGACATGCCTTTGGAAAGTCTGGAATTTGCAGGAATTTGCAGCTAACTAATTATTTTTAAAAAGCTGCTTCCCTAATTATCATGCTGAGTGATTACCTCACTTTGCTCTGTGAGTGCCAGCTGTTTAATTCCAACAGAAAGGAGACACCTCGAATTAAATCAAAGAATAATTTTGCTCCAAATGACAGGTATGTTGAACAATTAGTCATGTAGCCTAAATGAAAAAACATCTTATATATTCAATGCCTTGTTGCAGTTCACTATGTCCTTTCTTGACGTATCACTAGAATTGGTATATAAAATCTCAAAAGAAGTTTATTCTTTAGGAAGAGAAGCCTTTTTCTTGTGTGTATTGAAAATGAAAAACAAATGGAACTGCATCTGTTGTGATTCTTCTGTGCCTAATGGTAACAATTCATACGATTCTGCCTAAGCAAAGTGTAAATCAAATTATATATTACAAATTTTGTTCATGTATTTATGTGATGAAAACCAGTTGAGTTATACTGATTTGAGATTTCCTGGCAAATTCATCAGCTGAAGGATTCTGACTAATGAAAATGTCAGATTCCTGGACCTAGAATGGCTTTGGCAATTTCTTTTCTTATTTGTCATGTCTGAGAAAGAAATATATCCTGACTGCATTATTTTATTGACGTTCTTAATACAGCAGTCATAGTATTGTCTATGTTTAAATCACAGGTCAGCAAGTCATGAGATCTGTCTCTCTGTCTGGTACGACTAGAGGCTTCTTGTGTATATAAAGGCTTAGGAATCAATTTTCAGATTTAGTGAAGAAAAATGTACTCATGACTTCATCAGTGGAGTTTGTTGTTTTGGTTTTTTTTGGACAGTCAGGCAGGCAACATGAACCATCATATGTCCTAAATGGGCTTCTATGTATGTAACAGGACAGCTGAATGCATGGTTGTCCTGATTGCATCAGTTCCTGCATTATGCATTGGATACAAAACTGATGTTTTTCCCCACTTAAAGAGGTGCACAAGGTTCTTGGGCTTCTCTCTCTCCTGTTTCAAGGGGGATCATCACACTGCTATGTCTGATGGGAATGCTTTGAGGCTACCATGAATACGCATGTATTAAGTGCATTGAAAGGGTTACTCAGACAGTGCTGCTGTGTTAAAAGGTGGTATCTGATTATACTTTGGAGGCAGTGGGAAGTCAGGCATCCATGCTTTCCACTATGCTTTGAAGCATTATGGAAAAGGTGTGGGCTGGAAAACATTTTTCTCCTGCTCTTCTGAAGCAGCAACAGCAAACACTGTGCTAAGTCAGTTCGGCTTGGTGCTGTGTTGCAGCTCTTTCAGGAACCAGAGTGAAGAATTGCTGCCTTGTGTCCTGTCCCTGTGGACAGGCTTGTGCTGCTCACCCCTGTTCCGACCCAGGTGGCAAAAGTGCTGGTGAAGGAGGTGTGGATGGATGCGGGTGCCCCATGAGATCACTGGCAACTTGGGATTAAAGCAGTGCTCAGGCTGCCACGCTCTGCTTGGGTGGCCAGAAGTGGAGAAGCACATGAGAGGCTTTTTGCCTTCCATCTTCTCTTTCCCCAGACATGTTAAACACTCTTTTATACAAAAAATCCAGGTCAATAGTTAAAAACAGGGGCTCATTTTTCTGCCAGCAAGAGGGTTGTGCTGGGCATGAGCAAAAAGCACAGCCTTGCTGAATTCTGCTATTCAGAGTGTTTTCTTTTTGCCACAGCATATGTGTCTTAAAAGAAAGCTGTGAGTTGTTTGTGAGCATCGTATACTCCTTAATTAAAGGCAGAACTAGCTGCAGAAAGCAGGAGCAGAGTAGTTTTCTGGTGTCAGCTGCAGGACACAGCAAGGACAGGGGACGTGTCCCTCGTGCAGACACGGGAACGTGTCCCGCAGAGGGTCTGACCATGCATGTGCTCCAGGTCCGACATCGGTACAAGGTGAATCTCGTGCCATGGATGAAGTTCAGAACAATTCAATTCCTGTAGCTTACACACTGATTTTACCTGCAGTTTTTGAGGAGTAAAGAAGGCTTCCTGGCCCATACCCTGGAGAAAACTACCTTGCTTCATGGCAAAACCCAGGGTCACGTGACTGCCATCCTTCTGCCGAAGACAGAAGGATTTAATTTGCTCATCTTTTCAGCCTTTTCATAAAGATCAGTTTGATTTCGAGGCAAAGCAATTCTCCTTAACTTGGTAAAGATACTCCTTTTAATGAAGAAAAGAAAATCACCTTGGCCAAAGGGCTGGTTCAACCATGTCCCCTCTGGTTTATCTTTGTGAATAGTTTAGTTTGTGCTTAGCTGTGCTTATGCCAGAGAGGGCCCTCTCAGGAGTGACCTCCAGGCCCTGCTATGTGGTTAAGTCTGGGAGGAACAGGTACAGCTGATGGTACAGGAAAGCGCGTGTGGTAAATATCGAGTGGCAGACTAAAACCAAAGTTCTTGCAACAGGATTGTGTTGAATTTCCCTGCTGCCTGGTAAAGCATGAGCATCGTGTCTCAGCCCAGGGTGGCCCTTGCAAATGAAGCAGCACAGGCACGTTTTTGTGCAGAGTGGGGAGAGATTCACCAGGAAGAGCAGCCTGATGTTTTTGGTGGAGTAGACTCCCTTTCACCAGCTGTGACACGTCAGGCCTGCCATTCAGGTGGGACACTGTCATGTGAGGTAATCCAGTGCTTGGTGGCAACCCTCCATGCAAGTAATCACTTGCCCTGTTATGTGTGTAGAGCTTTTGGAGATGTCTGCTTTTGGATGAGAGGCTAAATCACGATCCAAATGCTGTGTGGATATTACGGAGGCACAGTAATTTTAAATTTTTTTATTAATTTCTTTGCAAGAATGAAGTTGAGCAAGCAGGCAAGAAAGGAAAACCTAAACTCAGGAATTTAAAAAATGCTGTGCTGGAAATTTTTAAGTAATCTTCCATTCTAGTTGTTTTCTGTTGGACTGATAGAAATATAAAGGGAAAAGAAGAATGCATCATTCTGAGGAAAAAAGTGTCAGGGTAGGCATCAACTAAAAATCATTGTATTTGGAAATGAGCTAAAAATGTACTTACATGTATTCTTCTCTAAGGGTGAGGATAAGTTCGCTTCTACTGAGCAAAGAATGGAGTTCTAGTGGCAAGTCATGTGCTTTGAGTTAAGCATGTGATTTAAATACTTTGGAGGAATCAATAAGACATCATGTGATGCTTTTTTCTATTACTCAAGTATTGTGACCTTAATGCTGCTGGAGTTTTTACAGAAAGGTCAAAGGCTTAGCTTCTGATCTCATATAAATCTGATCCAGTTTCAGTTTGCGGTTTACACCACTGCTTTCATGGGAGTTAGTCTGGTTTAAAACTATTCCTAAGACCAGAATTTTATTTCCTTGCAACTTTTTCTTTTAGTCTTTTGCTGTTAGTTCTTTCATAGAAAGTGGATGTCGTTGTATGTGGGTTTTGGAAGGGGGATGATACATAAATAAGTGTTCCAAAAATATGCATGGGAGCAATTGCAAAAAGGAGACATTTGTCTGTAACAGCCCGCTCATACTCTGGCTCAGTATCCAACTCCATTTAATGCAAAGGATACTCAGTGGAATTGTTCTGCTTTGATTCTTACCCTGTTTTAGTATTATTTGTAATTTAGTCATTGCAGTGGAATCTGTTTTAATATTATTTCCCCTCTCTTCTTGTTTCAGGTATTATTTTAAAGTCCAAGCAAAGAATCCCTTTGGTTATGGACCTGTCAGCTCTTCAGTCTCATTTATCACAGAATCTGGTATGGTTTGCTTTTTATTTTCATCTCAAAACCCGTGATAACAGATGTGGCAGGGCAATGACTGAAACCAGCATGCCAATAACAGTGATTATTCAGGACTTGCTGCTTTCAGATTATGTTGGGGCTTTTTAAACTTTAATTATTTGTTTTCAGTTAAACTAGGAAAATAATACGCACTTCTAATGCCACTATGAAAATGTAAGTGATGTTAAAGTCAGCTCCAGAGGAACAGGAAGTTGAATTTCAAATACAAAGGGCTACTAATGTTCAACAATACAGGAGGAATATGAAGTTTAATGTCTTTGATAGATTGACCAAACATTTAGTAAATTAGTTTCCTAATTGTGAACAGCTAAACAATTGGAAGCAGTTGTCTCCAGAAGGAATACAGAAAGCAGTAGTACCATTAGAAAGGCAAAGTTGTCTGTTCTTTTTTTTTTTGACAAGGCATGCTGCTCTTTCACAGGGCTAATAGTACATTCAAGAGCAACACCCCCTTCTAAAAATAGTTTGTTAAATGAGCTATTTTTTGCCTGTTTCTTCTTCTACTTCCATTGAGCCAGAGGCCAGTGACTCCACTAATAATAAAGGATAAATTTTTCAGTCTTTACTTGAGTGAGAGGTCTTGTTGTTTCTTGGGAATTTTGCCCTTTTAATGACACGGGGTTTATGCAGTCTCTGCCTTTGCTCATTTGACTTCACTCTGTAGTGCTCACTGCAGAAGCTCCACTGAGAACTGTGGAAGTAAATCATCACAGAAGGGAGACAGAAATGCGAGATAAGTCAATGGTCCTGGATAAGGTATCCAGATTTTCATTAAATGGATAAGAGGCTCAAGTATTAATCCAAGCATGATATTTGATACTGCCCCGGTGGCCAAGAAGGCCAATGGCATCCTGGCTTGTATCAGCAATAGTGGGGCCAGAAGGACTAGGCAGTGATTGTGCCCCTGTACTTGGCACTGGTGAGGTCGCACCTCACATCCTGTGTTCAGTTTTGGGCCCCTTGCTGCAAGGAAGACTTTGAGGTGCTGGAACGTGTCCAGAGAAGGGCTGTCAAGCTTTGGAACAGGCTGCCCAGGGAAGTGGTAGAGTCCCCATCCCTGAAGGTATTTAAAAGATGTGTAGGTGTGGCACTGAGGGACATGGTTTAGTGGAGGACTTGGCAGTGCTGGGTTGACTATGGACTCACTGATCTTGAAGACCTTTTTCCAACCTAAACAATTCTACGATTCTGTGTTGTATCTTGCAGATCATTTTCCTGCTGCCAGTATATGGGCATGAATGCCTCGTTTTCCCATCTGAAATCAGCTTCTTTGTGAGCTTTATTTAACATGTTAAATACACCAAGTTTAAAGTTTTGTTTGCAGCACTATTTTGTTTCACTTGTCATGGCCAAAGGTGGCTTTGCAGCTGGCACAAGTACAAGAACCAGTTGCTAAATGCAAGGCCAAGTGGTATCGTTACAGTGATGGAATAGGTCAAAAGATAAAGAAATTGCTAATTCAGTGTTCTTCTAGTGCAAGTGTAAGGTTTGAGCTGATGGGAATATTCAATAAAAAATGCCATCATAGGATGAAGCACCTTATTGAAAATGTTCAATCAGTGACTCCCTATGTTTCATGTTATAAAGCAAGGTTTGGAACAAAATACTAAATTTTCTATTTGTTTTTTTCCTCTAGACAATCCTCTTCTCATCGTCAGGCCACCTGGTAAGTCTGATTCTGTTGTTTCATTCATGAAGTGCATAAAGCCTGTGCAAAACAGTTAGAATATAGGAATTAGAAACATTTAAACATGCAGCTTGAGGTACAGTTTTAAGTGGGAACAGGTAGTAATTATTGGGACTAATATACAGAACATTTTTTGTCTTAGGACCCCTTATTCTGTTTTCTCGAAAGACATCTTGTAAAGATATGTTCGAATAAGCACTTGATTTTGGCCCATCTTTTTCACTGGTACAACAGCTTTAATTGCTTGGTAATAAGCAGTAGACCATGTTATTTCTGTATCTGTGTCCTTCAGTTGCCTAAGCATAGCTTGAATAGCAAGATCAGGTTTCTCTCTCTCTAGTTCTGGTGCTCATCTGTACAAATCATCATGCCCTTATAAATGCTAAAAAATTCAAGAATTTGTGTACTGACCTGAATGATATGCCACAAAGCTGTTTAGCTTACTTTGTATTTCCAAATTTGCAATAAGCTAGTTCAGCCTCTAATGAGAAGATCTGATTTCCTGGTGCTGGGACTAACCTTGCTGACATGAACATTGGTAGGGTAACCCCAGGCAGTACATGCTCTCAGAAGAGATGCAGGAAAAAAGACCTCACGGTCATTATGCTCCATCAGCTTTCCTAAGCAGTTAAAATGGTTGGTTCTGGATTTTTTGCTACACTGTTCATGAAAACAGTGTCCAGTATATGCCTTCCTTCTCTGTTTCATTGCACTTGCTAGTCTGGTTTCATTGTGTCCTCGGAAGTCTCTGAGGATTGCTGATCAGTGATTGCTTCTCACATGCAAGCGTCTGTAGGATTTGGTCCATGTGCCTACTGAGAGGAAGAATGACTAACAGAAGAAACTTTCAATCTCATTTGTAAACCACCTAGAAGTAGCTGAGTAAAAACAGGGCTTTGGGCTGTAGCTAGAGAGAAAAATACCAATATCACATTGGAAGTTTTTTGTATCATTCTGTATACATTATTACAACAGCAATTTCAAAATAAATTATATTGTCTTGGTAGTACAAAGCAAATATTTAGGTAAGCCAGTAGGAATATTTATTCTTTTGCAATACAGTTAAGAAGTCTTATCTGCAGCAGTGCTCTGAACAGAGCTCCCCAGGAAAGTTCTCACTTGTCTATTATTGGAAACTAATCTGTTTTGATGTAATCTGGGAAAACAAAACAGAAAAATACATTTGTGATAAAATCTTTTAAACCAAATAGCAAGAATAGACTTCACAGGGTATTGCTCACCACAGAGTTCTTTACAGTTCTTAACATCTGTTCTGCTGTAAAAGAAGTTTTATACTTAGTCTTGAAATGCAAGTCACTGTCAGACCTAAGATGAGTCTGTGTTAAGAAAAGAAACTGCATAATACTAGAAAGAGAAGAAGTCTTACTAAAACAATTAAGACTGTTCACTTAAATCTGTGGTTCAGTACATGAAATCGTATTTTAATCATTTTAACAGTTATTACTGTCTACTGCCTAAGAGGGATTTAATAAAGTCTCTAACTTTTTTAATAGTATTTTTTCTTGAAGTACTATTTCTGAATATAGAAAAGTCATGCATTAATCTGTTGCAGCATGTCTTGTGAAATATATTATTACATGTTATAAACATTACATGTTACATATTATAAGCATGTTTCTCTGCAAAACTTGGACTGAAATGCTGAAGTCTGTCCCTAATGTGGAATTTATTTTTTTCTGCAAGGCGGTGAGCCTATCTGGATCCCATTCACTTTTAAATACGACCCCACCTACTCAGACTGCGCTGGCAAGCAGTACGTGAAACGAACTTGGTACCGCAAGTTTGTAGGAGTGGTTCTTTGCAACTCCTTAAGGTACAAAATTTACCTCAGTGATGACCTGAAAGGTAGGCACCAAGATTAATTTCCTGCTACATGATTACTTGCCATCTTCATCTTCTGGTTTTCTTCATTTCATATGTGGCAGAATTGTGTGACCACTAAGTGGGAGTCCTTCTCTCAAGAAGAATTAGCAGTAGCTCTTACACAGATGCATTGGCTGAGAGATAATGAAGAAAACTTTCTATATTGTTCATCTGGGGTAATGGGATTATCTCAATGGCCTTTCAGACTATGCTAATGACTATTGTAGTGCCTTGGTATAGTTTCAGTACAGCGTTTGAATAATAAGAAATAAACAGCCCTGTCTGATAGAGAAAGAGAGCTCCACAGTTTCTAATTTTCATTTGAGACTGAAGTCAAACTAATGGTATTGACATATTGAGCATTTTTTACTTTTACATGATACATTTCAACTAACCCAGTTGAAATTCTCTCCACCTGTCACCTGTGGTGCACTGCCTGTGAGCTTGCAAAATGGAGTCTACTCCTTACTGAGCTGTAACCCATTTATTTTCCATAATTTCTGCTTCCATATTGTGAAGGTCGCATTCTCCCTTTTTCCAGTCACTGTTTGTTCATTGGTAATACTGTATGCATCACTGCAACATTCTTCCTGCTTTCTTCCACGCCTACTTTCCTGGTGGTAAAGAACATCCTAAACATAAGTATTGCTGAGTTAAGTAATCTGTCCGAATTACTCTTCAGATACCTTCTACAGCATTGGGGATAGCTGGGGAAGGGGTGAGGACCACTGCCAATTTGTGGATTCACACCTGGATGGAAGAACGGGACCTCAGTCGTACATTGAAGCCCTGCCCACGATCCGAGGTACAGCAATGGGGGAGTGGGATGCTGGCCAGGAGCCTGTTATCCCATCTGTAGGATTAAGGGGTAAGGATCAGAGCACAGAGTGGAGCTCTGTCCACAGCTGCTGGCAGCTCTCTGAGTAGTCCAGCTGATGCAGGAGCTGAGAACAGATTATGCAAGTCCCAGAGGACTTGTGGGTGCAGAGAGAGAGACAGAGACAGAAAGAGAGGGGCATATGATGCAAATACTATGTAGGAGCAAAATGCAAAAACAAAACAAAACAAATTGTATAGGTCTATGAAGCCTTTCTCTGATTGATAAGACCTGCCTCATTGAGTCGAGGTGCAAAACCTCTTCCATGTGCCTAAAGGGACCAGCTACAGCTTTGCAAATACAGCTTTTGTGAATGATTTCTCTTAGTTCATTCAATGCAAAACACAAAGAAATATGTCTAGTGACTTAAGGTCAGTACTTTTATTCTGGCCTGGTTGATACCTTTCTCAGAGGGAAAATTCTTACCTTGAAGGAGTTCCTTTGAGCAAATTGCTCACCTCACATAACCAAGAGGGTGACAGCTTGCTTCGCAAAACCAATCAGGGAAGTGAGCCAATCTTTTCAGTAAGTCTATTGGTTTAAATTATTCAGTTAGCGTTAGTGGTTTCCATGTTAAATTATGTGTTGATATTCTTTGCATGGTGGCGTTACCATGAAGAAACTGAAATAGTCATTGATATTTATATATCACTGTGAAGTACTGCACTTCTTAGCTGAGAAGACAGATGATTAATCCAGATGTGTATACACTAGGTCTAGAAGACAGAGATACAGAGCACACAGAAGTTTTATTATTGGCACAAGCCATGAGTGTTTCAGATGTTCCAATGCACGAGCTATGCGGACAAGAATGCTGCACCTCTTCTAATGCTTTAAGCAGTCACATTCTTTCTGTAGATGAGTTAAAAGGGGAAGGGAGGGCTTAACTCAGTATTTACTGCATGAAATGATACCTTTTTGTTTTTTGAAAAGCTGACTTTTTCTGATAGTCTCTTAAGCCCTGTGAGATAATGTGATTTGATGGTATTTTTTGCCCCAGAGTCCTTCATATATTTAAACTCACTAAGAAACTTCATAAACAAAACTGAAATATGCCCACCTTGTGGAGTACAATGCAGAAGCTCTTTGGCAGACCATAGCATTACACAATAGTTAAAGAGATTTTGAGCAGTAAAACCAATCAAAACTACAAGAAATATGAAGGACCAGAGTTAGATCATTCAAGAAAGATCTTGGCCAAATACCAGGGCTAGCCAATACCCTTTTGATACAACTCCCTGCCAGACAGTTTATAAATTTTTGTTTGCACTGTGGGATTGACTCTCACTGCATCTGCTACTTTTGTAAAATCGCTGTGTCTTTGTTCTGGAATACAAACGGGTGTTTTTCTCCCGACAGGGTATTACCGCCAGTACCGCCAGGAGCCAGTGTCATTTGGGCGCATTGGATACACAACACCCTACTACTATGTGGGCTGGTATGAGTGTGGTGTGCCCATCCCAGGGAAATGGTAGCAGTCTGCTTTCCTGTCTTAGGTAGACCATGCTTTTCAAATTATCTCTACCAGAGGACTGTGAGCAACTGATTGGGAAAAGGAAAAAAAAAAAGATAAATGGAGCAAACCAGTGAAGACCAGCTGCTCAAGAAACCCTCGTGAAGACAAACATGGACACCTTTTACCAGCCTAAATCTGTGGTGCTACTTGATTTCTGCTTGGAAGCAGGGATAGGATATAAGTTTGGTGTCCTACCTTCCTGCTCTGCGTCTTTAAGGCACAGAGAGAAGGTTGCAATGTGTGCAACCTGTGAAAATTAGAGCTGTATTAGCCATGAAAATTTGGAAGTTTATTATATCTTACAGGAACGACTTAAGCATGCTGTGCTTGCTTAATGGGATGCTAAACTGTCTTTTGCTGCCCGACAGGGCTCCCCTATGCACTCATGCCATGTAACTGGCCACCTGCCAAAGGCAGTATATTCTCCTGAAGACTTACCCTGTGGGTTCACCCACTGCTGGACTAATCACCAGGTCACAGTGTAAATTCACTTTGAGATATATCTGTATCTATATCTATATAAATACAGTACTGTACATCTGCAGAAACACTTCTTAGAGATGCTGAGATCTTCTTGTTCACTAGATAAATATGTTTGGAATTTTTATCTAAAAGGTGCTGTTAATTCTTTGAAATATTGCTATGCACAATATATTAACCAAGGAAAGACCTGTATTCTTCTTGTGAGTACTGTTGATGTAACATTTGGAATTATTGATCAAGACCTGTGTCCCACTTCCTTGGCAGCCTTTGGACTGGACATTCAATGGGATTCTACCCCTCTATCCATGTTACAGTGGCACTGTATAGTCCAGCAAAAACACATACACAGCAGTTCATCAACATCAGTTAATCTTTCTATCCTTCACTATTTAAAAGTTTTAGTGCAACTTTCCTTCAATCCATTCTCATCTTATTTTGTATGTTATTTATTCCTTGTCAGTATCTTTCACGTTACTGTGCAGAGGCATAGGATGAGTAATTTGGAAATTAGAAACTGCTTTTAACTTATTTGCTCTCCAAAAAGAAGCCCAAGCCACCAATACAGGAGTCAACTAGCAGGAAGCTCATTTAGCCGTGGGGACAAATTGGGATACATTTCTTTTTAAATACTACCAATACCTCTTCCAAACAGACCAGAAAGCAGAAAGTGACATGAATGAAAGGTATAATGATTATTTTTTTAGAAGGCATTTGGAAGCTTGCAATAATGTAAAATTTTTGTAGTCCTTCCGGGCAATGTAGCATTAATGGTTTCTTCAGTACCATTCAGAGTCTTAACATTTCATGGTAACATCTCAACAACCTTTGCTCATGTTAGTAAGACTCACCTGTTCTGGCAGCCTGGGAGAGTAGCCATAACCTGTGGGACAGATCCAATCTCTGGTCCATCTCTCACTCTTGTTCCAGCTTACATGTGGTGTAGGTCTAACACCTCTTGAGCTGCTTCCTGTAGCTATTTTAAATTGTATGGGGGCAAAAAAGGGAATTAAAGTGATTAAAAGAGCATTTTCTTTTTCATGGTGATTTGGGTTTTAACATTTTAATTTTTCTCACATATTTTTGCTTCAGTACAGTGCCAAATATATGGTCTTGAAGTATAACTTTTTTCCCTAATAAACCTATGATACATGGTTCCATTTCTATTTCATCCTTTCTGGTCATCTGTGTCAAGTAATCTAAGTGACAAATTGTCAGCTTTCAAAAAGTCCTCCTTGGGTCAGGACTAAGTGTCAACTTTTTGTAAGGGGCTGGAAGCATGTGAATGTGTTGTTCCCTTTCAAAGATGGTTAGCAGCTATTGTGGAGTTACTAAGGGCAACTCATGCCTGACCAGCCTGATCATCATCTTTGTTGAAATGACTGCCTCTGTGCACAGGGGAGAAAAGGGAATGTCATTGGCTTCTGTGAAACACTTGGCATGGTCTCCCACTGTCTGCTAGTAGCGAAACTGGTGGAATATGGCTCGGAGAGTTGGTCTTTAAGGTGGATGTGAAATTAACGGTGTTGTGAGGCTCAAAAGGTTGTGATCAAAAATAGTGCCAAGTCCAAATGACAGCTGGTTGCAAGTGCCACCCCCAAGGGCCAGTACTGGGTCCAGTATGGTCTAATGTCCTGGACAGTGGGACAGAGTGCATGGATGGAGTGCACCATCAGCAAGCTTGCCACTGATACTAAACTGGGGTTGGGGAGTGGTTTATGTGCTGAGATATGCTCAAAAGAGGAACTTCTATGGACTGGAGAAAGGAGACATCAAGAAACTCATGCAGTTCAGCAAAGGGAAGTAAGAAGTCCCACGTGTTGGTCCTTGTGGCAATACAGGCTGGGATGACTGTCCAGAGAGCAGCTTTGTAGAAGAGCTGCGTTCTACCTCCAGAGAGCACAGGTAAATTCTGATTTGTTCATCTGAAGAGACATGGTTCCTTCATTCCCTGCTGGAAATACCTTTGGGGTGGGACACTCCCATTCAGAGATGTCATTATGGGTGAAGATCTGAGATAGTTGTTTTTTGTGCAGCCTCAGCTGAGGAGGAGCTGGACAATGCTGCGGTAGGGGTGGAGGGCATTGTGCACTCTTCCCCTCCAGTGTAAATCTTCTCTGAGGCTAAGCCAGCCAGGACAGAGTCAGCAGTAGGGCACAGCAGGGAAACACATGAAGTACAATGGTGTGCAGTCTGTTGCCTTCACTTTGAGGTCTGGGTAAGTCCTCTGTTCTGTATGAGGTGATCTGATTGCCACATTTGCATCCTTTGCCCTGTGTGTAGGGTAGACATATTATTGTGAGATGAGGTCGTTTCTTGAAGAGATTATGCTGATCTTGCTCTTTTTTCATCTAAGAGGTGGTGGCATTACAGAGGTGACTAAAAGCTGTGTGGGTCAGAAAAGCCATGTCCCATCCAGATCCTCTCTCCAAGGCCCTGTCAGTGTCCTGAACAACAGGCAACCCTCCCCTTTCCTTCCCTGCTGTACCCATGACACGCTGGTCCTGCCATGCCACCATAGGAGAAGCAGCACACCCGCCTGGGAGCTACACTGCCTCTCAGCTGAAGTAGTTGTACAGCTTTGTGGCTGCCCTGCGTATCAGGGAGCCTCATACGACTTCGGGTAGTGCTAATGGGAGAGGAACGGGCCGTTTCCTCTCTCAGCTCTCCTCCCGTGCCCCTCTTACTGGCAACGCCACATCTGCATCTGGTTTTCAAGCTCTTGGCGCCAGCTCAGAGAATGCCATGTCCCTTCAGAGGCTCTGAGGGGTGTTGGACCGCCCCTGCTTTCTTGTCTAAGTGACCTTGAGGGAACAGGATGGAGGAGAGGGAGGATCCCCACAGAGAGAAAATTCACACAGCTTGGGCCTGCATTGCCTCCGGTCCAAGTCTCTCAGGGGTGGAGGGATGCCAGGGCCCTGCCTAGTGGGGAATTGTACAGAGTTGAAAAAGAAAGGGATAAAAACACAACAGAGGAAGGGGTGGGGAGGAAAAGACAAGCAAGCTGCTCAAAGCATTGTCTGGCCTGGTCAGTTCCAGATGCTAATCTCTGATTACTGTACCATATTTTTGTGAGAATTGGGATTTCTGCCTCAAAGGCAGCAGGAACAATTGCCAACATGTGACAAATGCCAAGGGTTCTCAGGGGCAGCCAAAGCCCTGCATGTGGACCCAGCATGTGAACAGAGGAACTCTTTGGTGATGAAGGAAGCACTGAGTGTCACTTGGAAAGATAATAGAAGGCCTTCGTGGGAGGTAACCCAACGCTCTGAGCAATGTGAAATGATCCTTGCAGTTCCTCTCTACGAGGAGCTGTACAGTTTTCTGTCTGCAGAACCCACGTTCTCTTTTCTCACCAGGCAGATAGATCTTATTCAAGTGAAGAACTATCTTCCTCTGGCAGAAGAGAAAGAGGTAAATGCAGAAGGGGATGAGGTCAGTGTGGCAGTAGCCCAGCTCTGCTTCCTAAGGCAAAACTGGCATCCATGGATGTTAAAAAGTCCCACCCACAGAGCCCTGCCAGCCTGCCTGAGGGCCCTTAGCTGGTAACATTTGAAAACAAAGCCATGCCTTGTACTGCTGCTCCCTTTCTCATCATGCTTGTGTGTCCCAAAAAGCAGGAAGCACTCCCACAGGACTTGTGCCACATCACTCTGCCAACTGCACTGCAACAGTCAGTGAGATGTATGACCCTGCTGAGAATGAGCACTCAGAGAGAATAACACCGGAATTGTAGCTGACTGCAAAAATCCTGGTGTCAACACTGGCAAGTCAAGTGTCAAAGGCAACAGCCTGGGGGCTAGGTCCTCAGGTACCATCAGTTGCCATGACTCCTCAAGGCCAGTTGTGTCACCAGTGCCAGTGTCACCCAGCCCTCAAGGTGGCCTGACCAGCGGAAGAAGACCTGGAGAACCCCCACATAGCACATGCCAAGGAAGCACATATTTGTGATAGTGAAGCTGAGCCACAGACCGAGCTGCATTAGCAAGGACACGGTCAGTGGGCTCAGGGATGTACTTCTCTCTTCAGCAGAGGAGAGCCTGAACATGGAGCATCTTCTGCCCTCCTGTACAAGGCCAGCTGGAGGACATCAACGAGAGGGTGACCACAGTGGTTAGGGGACTGGTGCACAGGACATACAGGGAAAGGCTGAGCACTGGGTTTGTTCAGACTTGGGAAGGGAAGGCTTGGCTGGCAGTGATTCGATATCTCAGATGGCCTAAAGGAATCATAAAGAAGATGGACCCACACTTTTGTGAGTGATACACACACTGAAAGGCTGAAGGGCAATGGACATAGACTGCAACACGAGAAATTCCAAGAAGTATTAAGAAAATGTATGTACCATCAAACTTACCAAGTACAGAGACAGCAGCCCAGAGAGGTAGGGACAACTCCATCCCTGAAGGTACTCATAATTGGCCTGGAGAGGGCCATGAGTAACCTGATCTAACTTTGATGTTGGCCTTGCTTTGAGGTCCAAGTGCGTTAGATATGACTTTCAAAGTTTCCTCCAACCTGGAGAAATGTACAAGTCTATGAATGATACCAACCACTGTATTATGCAGCCAGACAAAACCAGAACCAAAATTTCACAAAAAACAAAGTTCAGTCTCCAGGCATTTTCCACAGTGGATTTATTTATTGGACAAAAATAGTCATAAATTCACAGAATGGCTGAGGTGGAAAGGGACCACTGAGAAACATCTAGTCCAATCCTGCTGAAAGCCAGGTTAGCTATAGCAAGACTATGTCCTCTTGCATTTTAAAGATCTCTAATGATGGAAACTCCACAGTTTGTCTGCAACCTCGGTCAGTGTTTAACCACCATCCCACAATACAAAAAAATTTCTTTTGTTTTAATGGATTTTTCTGTATTTGAGTTTGTGCCCATTGATTTCTGTCTGTCACTGGACACCACTGAGAAGAACCTGGCTCCATCTTTGTTACTCCCCACACCAGGGATATGATTCCACTGCGCTTTCTCTTCACCAGACGGAAAAGTCACAGGCCTCCCAGCCTTTTGTTATATCAGAAGTGCTGTTCCCTCATCCACTTCATGGCCCTTCATTGGATTTTCTCCATTATGTTCATATCTCTCTTGTACTGGAGAGCTTGTAACTGAACACAGAGGACTCCAGGTGTGGAACACTGAATATAGGGGAAATAAACATCTTCAATTAAACAAACAAACCAACCAACTGAACAACTAACCAACCGACCAACTAACCAACCGGCCAACTCACCAACCAACCAACCCACCAACCAGGTTTTTTTCCTAACTGGAAGTTGCAAGCTATCTCCCAGATAATACATGATCATTTGTGAGGAAGTGAGGGAGGCTCTGAGGGCAAAATCAGGGAAGGAGTGCAGTCTCCTAGACTCTCATGCAGAATTTCTGAACTTGGTTTCTTATCGCGAGTAGTTCCTGTACATGCTTTCCAGATGTGACTTGTGGAAGCTCTCCACTGAGCCTGAGGATCAGGTCACGCGTGAGTGTGGGCAATACCCTCGTGGTTTTGCAGAAAGCCTCTAGATGGCAGGAGATACTGTTTGGCCAGGCCTTACAGCAGGTCCATGCTGCAGGGGACGAGTGGCAGGAGTGGAGGTTTAGGTTGGATATTAGGGAAAATATTTTTCACCCCGAAGGTGGTTGGGCACTGGAACAGGCTCCCCAGGGAAGTGGTCCCAGCACCAGCCTGACAGAGTTCAAGAAGTGTTTGGACAATGCTCTCAGGTGCATGGTGTGACTCTTGGGGTGTCCTGTGCAGAGCCAGGAGTTGGACTCGATGATCGTGACAGATCCCTTCCAACTCAGCATATTCTGTGATTCTATTCTGTGTACATTCATAATTTCTCACACATTGTGAGAAAATTCTTTTAGCGAAGGCACAGTTTTGGTTCAGGAGCAGCATAGGCCATTCTCAGGTCTTAGAGAGAATCCTAAGGAAGAAATCTGTCCCTCACAAGACAAATCTTGCAGCCTGCTCTGTCTGAAGCTTTGGAAGGTTCTAAGTTGAAACAGGTACAAAAACAGTGTGATCCTGCTGGGCTTTCACAGGTGATAATTTTCCTAAGGTTGCAGGAAGTGTGATTTTCTCAGGAGTACTGTGAGCAACAAAAACCAGTTTATCTTGCAGTAGGAATAAAAGCATCACTGACTATTTCCAGGAGGCTTTCAAGGTCTTCTTAAATATAATAGCAAGAGTGTTTCTGCCCACCTAATTGCTTTTCACACTTCCATCCTTCTGAAGGTCTTTGCTATGTGAAGGTCTTCTTCATCATTAAAAATATGGTCTGCATTTGTTTAAACTGCTGATAAAATCCCAGAAGCTTTTGTTGATTCTCCATCATTAACCTCTATTTTTGCCTTTCATCGACTTTCTTCCTTTCGTAATTGGAGCTTCTTTCTTGGAGCTGAGTGTCTTTCTTGAAGCACAATGTCTTGAAAGTATGATCTAAGGTATATCCAAAAATATACTGAAACAGCAGAGTATGTAAATACAAGTCAGCTGAGGTCTGTTTAGTTTATGCTGCTAATCACCAGTGAATAAACAAGAGAAAATTGTTCCAAGCTCTGAGTATATTACAATTTCCTCTCCCTGAATGTGAGAAAAACCAAAACCTACAAAATGAGTAGCATTGTCAACACCAGCTTTAGGCAGCGCAACCTAAACAAAACAGAGAAGTAACCAACCAGAATGAGGACTTGTCCATTCATTCCAAGTAGCAGTATGGGTTGTCATTACATCTACTCTTCATTTTTTGGTACTCTCCTGCTCTGAAACTTTACCTTGCAAAACTGCACACTGATGGTTTTGTGCACTGTACTGCATCAGTCTGGCTCCTGCACAGAGCATCCGTGGTGACGCTGCAGCCCCTCTGCTCTCCTACCAGGTACTCTGCTGGTCCTCAGTCTGCAAAGGCTCAAAACTGATCTTGCCAACAAACATGGAATGACTTTCAAGATGATGGGGAATCTTTCTCTGATGGGAAGGCTGGTGATTCCTAGTTTTACTGCTTGCTTTTTGCACAGAAATGGTCTAGGTTAGGTCAGGGCTGACCAAGCGTTTCCCAGGTACTTTTAATGCTGCTGCAGCTCTTATTTTACATTTTAAGGTTATATTATTTTCCTGGATTTTCAGCTCCGCTACTGGAAATGTGCTTTAAGATCTATTATTACAAAGAAAACTCTGCTTTGGTTTCTTCCTTTTGAAATTTTCTTCTGGAAATTATTCTGGAATCATGTGTGCTGAGAAATCTGCTTGGACTGTTTTCCCTTAAAAGACCAAAGGTTCAGAAACCAGAAAAAAACCCATGTTGCTCAGAGTAACTGACATGCCATTTATTCATACATTTAGTGAATTCCTATGTTTATTATATAGTATATTATAATATTTTATACATCAATCAATATATCACAAGAGATTTGAGTAACCTGTACTGAAAACAGAATTGCTTCAAAGAGACAGCATATTAGGGACAAAATACATAGGGACAAAATGTTTTATTAGGGTTGTTTGAGTTGCATCTGAGGAGAAAAATGTATGGCACTGGAGGATATAACATGAACAACACATGGTATATAGCAAAATCTTAGTGAGTTTTAGCAATATGCTGATGTTTCTAACAAGTGGATTAAGTAGGTATTAGAAGAATTATGATGCTTACAACCTGGAAAATTCTGAAAACACTTGGAAATCTTTCACCGGTTCACTTTTACAGCACTCTCAAGAGGCTGAATGTCCCTTGGTACCGCCAGTTACTCCAAACAGCTTGGGGTTAATTAAGCTGAGTGATCAAAACGTGATGCACTTTTTGTGGTCCCTCAAACTTCTGAGATTCCCAGGCCTTGGCTTCCTTTGCAAAAAGAGACAGACCACCGTCTGCCAATGGAAACATTCTTGGTTCAGGGATCTTTTCTCTGTCAGCAAAAGCAAGCTGCTGAAGACAGGTGTCTAGTTTCTCTGTGCTGAGGGGTGTTCCTGTCATCTTGGTGTAGAACTGCAGCTTTCCTTCCTTGTCATCCAAATTTTCACTTCTACAAACATTCCATTGACCTGAGAGGTCGCAGCTCCAAAGAAGAGCTTCAGGCTTGTGAAAAACATTTTCTTGAAATAAATCCTGTAATGCGTCACTTGGGAGGTAAAAATGTTGTGGTGTGGGTTAATATCTGCAGCGTGTAGAATGCTGAGATTTTTATGTCTGTTGTGTAAAACAAGTGAGATTGCCTAATTCGCCTCTCTCCCTCCAAGGCTTTGTTTGCTGGCTCCATTATTGTGGAGGGGAGCGTGCTTCTACACAGTGGGCATTTGCTTTTCTATACCTGTTATCTTTCACCAGCCATGTCAAAACCAACACATTTGTTTTCCAAACAGAAAAAAGAGGTGAGAATTGGTATGAAGGCCCAATGCTCTCTGGGTTTTGCTGACTTTCCCAGGTGTCCCTTGTTCATCCCCTGCACGCAACTAAACCTGAGGTCTCCTTATGTTAAACACCTCACATTTCATTCAATAGCAGTACACCAAACAAATGCTGATTTGGTCCTCTTGGTTCTCACTCTGCCAAAGAATAACAGGAAAAGAGATTGCAAGAATGTCAATGGAACAATCTCTGAGGGTTTTCCTCTACAAGAAAACCCCTGGTAAATATTATCCTTGTCTTAACGTTGCTTCATGCAACTACGGAAGTATAAAAGGGACTCTTTGGAATCCTCGCTGACTCCTGATGCTTCACAGGACTGGACTCCAGATATCTTGGGGATCTCTCAGCATGGGATTAAATCTGGTCATGGGTTTCTCCAAGTTTCACTGCTCTATAGAGACTTGTGCATTGTTTAGGAAACCCAGTTATAGGAAAAGAGCCTCAGTATGGGGTCTTGTTTTCAATCTTGCATCTTTTCCACCAGCTTTTGTTTCTGTTGTTGTCACTGAGCCTGAAAAAACTTTTTACAAAGGCACTTTGGTACAGACTCCACACATTTCACACACATGGGCCTGTACTCCTTTTCAAGGTCTCAAGTAACAGCTGGAATTGCAACTTCCTCCTTCATTTGGGTCATCAGGGTGTGGGTTAGCCAGCTGCCAACAGCTGCAAGGAGAGAGTCTGGAGCTGGAAGCTTCAGACCAGATGATTAATCCCCACCTCCTTCCCTTTATTGCAGTAAAAAACCTTTTCACTTCTTGAAAATGCAAAATCCGCCTTCTGAAAAGCTGAGGATTCCTATAAAAAAAAGGGGCATTAATTAGTAGTCGGTTGCCTCCGTACTGGACAGGGGACGAGTTATAGTTACACTTCAGTTGTCAGCCTCCACAGAAGAACATTTAGAGATCTTGAATTTAAATTGGTATATAAAATTGGACAACTAACTGTTTACAGATGCAATAAACTGAATGCTTTTGTTTGGGCTCACGTTGTAGTTTCTGCCCCCATGTGCTGGCAGGAAAGCAGAGCAGCTGTGGCCACAAACTCATGCCCTGGGTCAGCAGAAATGCCTCTGTTGAGCTTCACCTGAGAGGGTCATTACTTTGAGGCCGGAAGTGACTATAGAGAAATGAATATCTTAGAAAGAATGAACACTGCCATATGAGGGTCCATTTGCCATTTCCCCCCTTCTTGACCAGTTCTTGGCACCTGTTCTAGTCACACAGCTGATGTGGCTTTCTCTACATGCACACTATTGCTATGTTTCCTTATTTTATGAGAAATGGTTATTTGGCTACTGTTATGTTGCTTTGTGTTTCATGATGTTGAACTGGGAAGTGGTTCTCCTTCAAGATCTGAATAGATCTAACGGGAAACAATGCACACCAGAACATGCAGGTGTGGTTTGACAGAAATAGTCAACCCTCAGAAGAATTGCAGTTCTTGCCCTTAGGTAGGAAATGGACCCTCAGAGAAGCCAACAGAGGAATGCCAGGTTTACATTTGGCTGCCTTGATGTGCGGATGGTCTAGTTGATGGCTGTGTCGACATGGACGGCTTAACCGGCTCTTGAATTCCAGGAAGCACTCAAGGAATGTTGCATCCACATCTGAATATGTCCTGCTCTCTTAGACTTGTATTCCGGAGCTGTCAACCTTTTGTACAGAGCTTAAGTAGCCACATTCAGACACATGAATTTGCTTATCCGGTTTGTCCCTGTGAAGCTAGCAGAAGCTAGCCAGCTGTCGAGGGGCTGGGAGCCAGCTACAGAACAGACTCTACTGTTCCTGAAAACAGCCAGTCAATCAATCACACGCTTTTTGCAATGCTGTATGATGAATACTTCACATGAACCAGCTACAGGGGAAACTCCATATAATAAATGTTGGCACCACTACCAACGTTTGATATTTTCCACTTGCAAATGGTCTTTAAAACAAAATGCACTGTGCTTCCAGAGTTTCGGAGCAAACATGTTCAGACAGTAAGTAACTATAATCTAGAGTTGCAGGAAAAGGAAATGGAGGGTAGAAGTGATTTTTCATCCTCCAGAAAATAAAAGGGGCAAGAAACAGATTAGGAAGGTGAATGTGGGTGTTAAAAGAGGCCTTTCATAGATCTGCCATCAACAAAGAAGGAGAGATGTGAGCTAGGGCAGTGCTGGGGTTGTTTTACAGGGAGATGTGGGAGTTACCTGTGACCAATGGATTTTGTTTTACTGTAACCTCTCTATGTGCCTGACACAAGGCAAAAAAGCTGCCAAATGCCAAGACCTTCACCAGAACTTTGCTTTCAGTAGCCAGAGTGTTTCTCTCTAAGCTAGTAGCACAGCTGGTAGTAAGAAAGAGGAAGATATTTAGGTATGGTTGAGACATATTCCCACGGGAGAAACAGTAGAAAGCAAGGAGATTTGAGTGTCCTTCAATGGCCAATAAAATGGGGACATGCTCATTGCAGACTGCAGCTGTCCCAGGAGAGATCTGGAGATGAGAAGAGCACCGCACAGTCCAAGAACAGGATGGTTGAAAATCCATTGTCCTTTTTGTGAGGTTGGTGTGAAAAAGAGGTAGCAGAAAACTTGGCATCCAGTGTGTGGGAAGCCAGCTTCCATGGAAGTGAGAGGAAGAAGAGTTTATTGCTGAGTGGGAGGGAGGAAGAACTTCACACTGGGAGGTTTTACTTATTTTATGGGGCTTTTTCTGGGCTGTGGAACTTTTGTAGGTCTCTGAGGGAACATCTGAGCTGGCTAAACGGCCTGCTGAGCTGGAAAGAGCACAAAATACAGTGAGCTAGAGATAAGAAAAAAATATTTAACCCAATTTATATTTCCCCTTTTTGTAATCCATACATTATTCATATGCCGATATTTGCTCTTTACACCCCATCCCACACCAATAAAGCTTTCAAAGCACTGAAGTATCAGAATATTTTTTTCCTAAAGAACATTGCAAAAGTCCTTAATATTTTACACTGAAAAAATAATTTTACATTCCTAAGCTTTGCCATTTCCAAGATGTTGGGGACAGGGATAAAAATCCCTCAAAAAATGAAAAGTCATCAGCATGGTTTGGGGTTTCAGTGGTTTCACTGTTTAGCCTGTGCTGAGAAGGCATTCCAAAGTACACAGCTCCTGCTAATGCCACTGTCAGAGCACTGCTCCCTCATCCATGTTTTGAATAATCCTCCCAAATATATGAAGTAGGAGAAAAGAGCAAGAGTGGAAAGCGCAAAGCCCTAACAGAGCCAGAACATTCTGAGGTGAGTACCTACATGTTACAGCCAGACCACGGCTGGCCAGGATGAGTTCACGTCTGCTCTGTACTGCCAGTACAACACAGAGTGGTGGAATGGGGCAGCTCTAATGCTGTGCTTTTCAAGCCAAATCACTTTCCTCTGTGACTGAGACATCCTATTTCAGGTCCAGGCCTCCCTTGCCTCCTGCAAGTCACAGGTAAGTTTGTTGTAGCAAGTAGTTTCTACAACTGTAGTAATTTTCCATGTTATAAATACAATGCTGAAACTAGAATGCCATCGAAATGCAGACCCACATTAAATACCCTGTTTGGCACTTTGGAGTACTACAACAAGCCCTTTAGAAATTTGTGGAGTGCAGCAATCACCAAAAGAGCCCCAGCATCCCCATCTCTATTAAGTCTCACTATGAATCCCATGTTTAAAAAGACTTGGTCTGAATTTAGCATCTTCTGTCAAGGAAATGCTGAGCTATTTAAACGCTTTTGAAATGTGATGTTTCCTTCAGAGCAAGGCTGAGGAACATGTTCCTTGCTGAGAGCCAAGTAGACCCAGGCACTCTGGCAGGCCAGGTTCCTTAATGATGTCCAGTAATGGAATGGCAGGAGGATGAAGGGAAGTCAGACGGCTGGAGACCATAGGACTGATGTCACAGACAGCTGTTCCCTGGCCAACCTGGTCACCCATACCTTCCTTCACAAATTAGACCAGAAGGTGTGGGGGGCTGCTCTCAGGTCTCACTGAAACTCTCTTCTGCAGGCTGAGCAAACCCAGCTCCCTCAGATTCTACTCTCAAGGCAAGTGCTTTTGTCCTGACCATAGCAGTGGCCTTCCGCTGAAATTTCTCCAGTTTATTGATGTGTTCCTAGTATCAGGAACTTTAAAATTCCACTTGGTATTCTGCATGTGGTCTGTTCAGTGATGAGTGGAAAAAGCAGGCACTTCCCTCGATCTGCTGGCTGCGCTTCTGCTCACACAGCTCAGGTGGCTGCTGGCCTTCTCTGCTGCCTTTGGACAGAAAGGACAAGAAAAAAGTCCTGATTTTGCTCATGCTTAAATTAGTCACTTATTTTATCCTGGAAGACCTGAGAGCAGAATTTGGATCAGAGTAAACAGCTTTCAGCCTCAGTACTTGGGTTTTGTCTCCCATCATGAGCTAAGGAGAAGAGCAACAGGAGGATGCAGAAACCAATTTAAAAAAATAGCTAAAATACCTTGAACCACAAAACCCAGTGAATATGTAAACTGCTAACTACTAAAACGTCAAGGGATGAATGCAGAGGAAACTGCTGTTTATCTGATTCACACAGCTAAATCCACCTCCCAGCCCTACACCAAGACCTTTCTGGGCAGGCAGCTCCTCCCTGTCTAGTGTAAGACCAAAGTGTTGTCAGCCTGAATCTTTAACTGCTCATCCATTTTCCTACGCATGTGTCTGGTGCACAAAACACTAGCCATGAGTTTTCTGGGACTTAAGGGTCCTGCACCTCCCCCCTAGGTTTCCCTGAAAGCTCTGCCTTGTGAGGCCCCCATGCCCCCTTGCAAGCGTGTCATGTACGGAGCTGCATGACTGTACAGAGTCCCTGCTTATAGTGGAGCTGTATCCAGCATTGCAAGACACAAAACTGATACAGAAATTCAGAGAGATGGTGAAATGCTGGCTTTATGAGGTCAGTGAGAGCCAAAGGGAAATGTTTGGACTCCTTCATCAAGCTGAGCTGACTGTTTAGATCTGTGACTCCTCCTTCACAAACTTTGCAATTATGGTCATGGTGCTGCTTGTGAAACTCTTGCATGGGCTTGAGGTCAGCTGCCTATGGGATCCTGAAGGCCAGAGGGGACTGTTGTCACCAGCCAGCAGGACAGTGGCATTACTCTGATCAGAAGCCTGGAGCAGTGACATGCTGCATTTCAGAAAACAAGAAGACTGAAGTTACAAATCTGCTGAAGGGTTGACTGCAATGGATCTGGAAAGGTTGGCCATTTCTGGTAATGTATCATATTCTTTCCATCTGCAACAACAGATAGCAATTTCAGCAAAGTTTGGTTAATTTAATTTCCAGTGATTTTTCTTCTTCATGATGCTCTTTGCTCTTCAGGGGTCTCACTAATAGTAGAAGTGTGACAATTTTTTCCACTTTCTTACTGCTTGTATTTGCAGCCAAGCATTGTTGATCCACAAGGTTTATGTAAATATAGCCAGCATTTTGCTGACCATTGCTAAAAATATCCTTTTAGGTAACTCATCTGAAACACTTATGCACGTGAGCAATTTCCACAGGTAATTTCTGAGTGGTCTTGGGAATCCAGAGAGGTCCCAGCTGACTGGAAGCTGGTGAACATTGTCTCAATTTTCAAGAAGGGCAAGAAGGAGGAATCCGTATGAAGAGTGTCTGAGGTCACTTGGTTTGTTCAGCCTGGAGATTAAAAAACGGAGGGGAGACCTCATTGTGCTCCTCAACATCCTCACGAGGGGAAGCAGAAGGGCAGGTACTGATCTCTTCACTCTTGTGCAGTGAGAGGACTCGAGGAAACAGCGTGAAGCTGAGTCAGGGGAGATTTAGGTTGGATATCAGGAAAAGGTTCTTCACCCAGAGGGTGGATGGGCACTGGAACAGGCTCCCCAGGGAAGTGGTCAGAGGACCAGCCTGACAGAGTTCAAGAAGAGTTTGGACAATGCTCTCAGGCACATGGTGTGACTCTTGGGGTGTCATGCACAGGGCCAGGAGTTGGATTGATGATCCTTCTGGGTCCCTTCCAGCTCAGCATATCCTATGATTCTATGATTTATTTACTTATGGGCATTGGCAGGATCAGAATACGAAACATTTGTATTTAAGAGATTTCCAACTTAAATGGAGGAGCTGTGTCTTTATAGATCCTGGAAAATGTGTCAGGTCATTCAAAATGTGTCAGAATCACAAAGATTCTGAACTCTTTTCAGGGATAAGAATCCATTCTTGGACAAGGAGACCACAAGCACATAGGAGGTACTGACTTAATTTAGAAGAGAGATTGGAAAGAGAGAAGAGCTTAGACAGCCCTTAGCCTTAGAGTGTTCTATTTAAATATTGCAACTCACACATAATCACCAAGTGTTAGTTTACTTCTCACCCCAAATATAGTTGTATAAATTAAACATTTTTTTAAACAACAAATTTAGAGTTCTCTTCATTTATGTTCTTGAATTGGAGCATTTTGCTCTCACAATGTTTCCCATGAGATTGCAAAAACTGGGCTCAAGAAATAGAATACCTCTGATGCACTTCTGCCACTTTGATTTCAGAAGTTAGAGGGCAAGCAGAACACCAAGCACTGCAAGAATTGCCCTCAAAGATGGCAAACTTGTCCCTGAGAGCTGACGTTGCTGCATTTGGGCAGCACTGTTCTCTTGCAGAACAGCTCCATGTTCCACTGAATTAACTGCATCTGTCATCCCTGTAGGGCTAGAGATGGGTCAGTGATCACAGAGAGGACAGGGCTGCAGTGTGTTCCCTCTTTGGTGCCTGCTCATCCAAGCAGGAATAGTCATATAAATTACAATTAAATGAGCCTGAACTACTGACTCCCTTCAAGCTCAGTCCAGAGATTAGGTGATTTATGTTTTTACAGGCTGGATGAACTGCAAGCATCCTGGCAGGTGTTACTCACATCCCAACAGGTAGCTTTCAGCACCTGAGCGCAAGCTGAGCTGTTGCCTTTTTAGCTCAGCTTGTTAGCACTGATTTAGGAGAGGTTACTGGAAAGGACCTTTCTCCTTCTCCCTTTCTTAACAATGACAGCTTAATGTTTAACTAGTTGTTAATCACTTCCTACACGCTAATTTCTGTACTCCCAGATGTTTTGAATGGATTGGATCAGCATGGTTTGCTGTGGCTTGTGGGAAAAAAAACAGTTGGAGCTGCATATAGTTAATGTCCTCATAGCAGCCACGTCCAGCCCTGCAGGCTCATTTCCCTTCTGGTGCCACTGACACTTCCTGAGCAGCGTGGCTGTGCCTGGGAGCACTGTGGTCCTGTCTGCTGTAATGGGGGCAAAGAGGGAAGTTATTCTGCTGCCCCTGCGTTACAGACACCTGGGGCTGTGCCAACACCAGCATTCAGTTGCAGCAGGAGCGTGTTTTTGAAGTGAGCATCTGCCTTCCTCATGCACAACCTGCAAGGATTTGTACTGCAGACTGGCCTCAGGGAACTCAGACTGGCAGGTGAAACCAGGCTGAGAGGGGCTCCTGGGAGTGCTTGTAGCATGTGCCACATCCTCATGGGCAAATGAACCAGGCTGATGGAGAGCTGAGTGTTGTGAGGTGGGTCCTCAGCACTGACCCACTCCCAGACCTGCTCCAACTGTACTACACTGCATGTTGGTGCAGACAAAGTCATGGCCTCCTCAAAAATCTACCTTGCTTATTGAGCACAGAGCTTTGAAAATAGCTGAGCATTCCTTGGAGCGATTACATACACCAACAGGAAACCTAGGAAATAATAACTAAAAAATAATCCTGCACACAGAGACTGAAGCTAGGAAATCTGGTTTGGATAAAGGCAGCACAGTCTCGAACTTTCACCGAGTTTCAGGCTGCAGTCTCACACAGTGCAGAGAAATGTCTTCACCTTGCCCTCCTCTGACCTCCTCCAGAACCACTTCTACTCCTGAGAGCCTCCTGCAGCTTTTTATTGCTCTGCTGCTTTAAAATCCCCTTGTAGCATCACTGTGCAAGCATGTGACCTTTGAGGGTATTTATGCCCCACTTTAAGATCTCAGAGCAACTTGTCTGAATTTTCCGTGTGGTGCCTGATCTAGTCCAGCTAACAATCATATGCTGGAGAGCTAGAATCCATGGAAATATTTTGACCACAAAAATTAGGGGTAAAATCTTGCCTTTACTGTTGTTCATAGGAGACTTTCCATCATTTTGGCTGAACGAGGTTTCAGCCTGCAGCACTGCTTGCCTTTAACATCACTGTGGGGAATGAATGTGCAGTCACAAAGTTTTTAGCGGACTTCCAAACTGAAATGGGAAAGAAATGCATGCTAGTCAGTGTTAAAGAGATTCGTCAACCTGATATTTATTTTAGAACAAACAAAATCATTTCCCTCTGTTCTCCCCACCTTAAATGGCTAAAACATTTCCTTGGAAAGAAGTCAATACTTCCAAAGAATTTTGCCACACAAACGTGAAGAACCTCTCAATGTTCACCTATGTGGAGGTGATGGTCACAGCGTTCTTCTAGACAGGGGGTCTCCAGCACCTGCAGCACAGCTGGGTGGATTTCCTGTACAGTCAAAGAAAATAAATTGACAGGTTTTGTGGAAAAGCTCACCTCACCCTGAAGTGGGGGAGGGATGTAGCTCTAGGCAAACACCTGAGTGTTGGTGCCTGCTGCTTCCTAGAGGTAGGAGTCAGATGCCTAAACACACTTCTCCCTAGAGTGCAATAGTGGATCTTGCATAGTCTCTAGATCATGGGAAGGTGTGGGTCACCCATAGGTCTGGTGTTTCACCCCCCAGCCCTACAGGGTGCCCATCCTTAGACACTTATATTTAGGCAAGGGAGTGAAGGTGAATGTGTGGGGTCTGCAAAGCCAAAATTCTTCCTGGCAGCACCCCTAATAGTCAGGGAGCATCACTGTGAAGTCTGCACTATGGTAGGACTAAAATATTTGTCGTGGCTTCATCACGTTTGGTGTATCAGATGCACAGTGAGAATAAAGGCAGGGTGATTAAGCCTGTATTTGCCAATAGCCTGGTCAGTGAAACCGAGAGATATCCCAGACTATTGCCTCCACAGGGTCAGGGAGAGGGCACCGCCAATACCTTAGAAATCCCCACTTGTCAGAGGATCACTTTTGAAATAGAGATGTCTTAAAAATAACGCCAAGGACAACAAACACATTTAGGCTAAAGGACAAATTGCTGGATGATTGCAGACACAGGCTTTCTCTTCTATTTCAGAATCCAAATGCCATAAGGTCTGTTACCAGTTTCAGACTTCAATGATTTGATTTTTTTTCTTGACTGGAGAGGAATGATGAAAACCAAGAAATTAGAAATAATGTTCTGCATCTGTTTGGCAATCAATTTCTCCTTGCTTTAAGTGTGTTCAGCATCTCTACATGTCTGCTGAGTCGCGGATATTTAGTGAGCAGCAAGGGTGAAATATACCAACTTCTAAATAACTATATTAAAACTGGAATGAGAAAAACAGAGAGAGAAAACTTCAAAGTTCTAACTCTTGTATGGCTTGGCATGTTCCCCTTTTTGTTTATTATCTGTACTGGTATAGTGCCTGCATCAGGGAGCAGTAGCCTGCTGCGCTTTGGAAAGCGGCTAACAAATGTGTCCCTGCTCCATGGCCCCAACAAGCAAAATCAGAGAGGGAGCGTAAAATTAGTAGGATTCAGGTGACACGTAACTGAGGAGAAAGATAAGCATTAGGTCAAGCCTGTGGAAGAGAGAGAGTAGAATCTTTGTTTTCGAATGACTAAGCTGTAGGAAATGGAATACAGTGGAAGCTGTTTTCAACACTGATTTTCTTTAAGACATTAAACAATAACTTTTGTTCTCAGCATCTTTTTCTACTCTGGTGGTGGTTTCCTTTTGGAAGAATATTGCTCAACTGGTTTATGGTCCAAGGGCCAATGCCTGATATGAATGATATGTGCACACAAGGGCCGAGTGGGAGGGGCTCCTCCAGCCCCAAAAGGACTTTCAGGATCTGACATTCTTTTCCGACCAGAAAAGAAGAAATGTTGAAGTCCTGGAAAAAAAGAAAAATTATACAGAACAATTCCAAAGGAAATGAACATTTCACACTGAGTGACTGGATTCTCTATTTTCCAAATCTTTATTTTGATTTTGACCTTTTAAAAATGTTTCCAAATGTTTTTTCTTCTCAAATAACTTAACAAATCTTTCAAAAGGGAATGCCATTTCAAATGCTAGAAAGGAAATCCTTGGGATGCCAGAGCACCCAAATGTTTCAACCATTCCCCAACTTTTCTTTTTGCTCTGGGCCATACAGGCGTGTGAGGACTCTGTGCAGTGGCAGCTCCCTGTCAAGGTGTGGGGAAGTCTAGAGACAGGGTTTTGCCCATGGCACGGCTCTGGTGGCCAGGCTGGTGCTGCCTGCTCCCGCACAGGCCAGCTTCAAAAGGGCCCTCACCCACGACCCATGTGACCTCCCACTCCACACAGAAGGTAGGTGTGAGTGAGGTTTTGCCCTAAAGCCATAAGGATTTGTCTTCCTTCCAGTATCTGTGTCAGCAGTGACAGCTGGAGGTACTTAGGGTCTTCAACAGCCCCATTTTGTTCCAGTTTGCCTCTGACCACATCAACTCCTCTTAAAAGACAGGTGCTGCATCCTGTTGCTTTCAGACATGACCCAGATATTTACTCAGTGTAGGGATGGGGGCTTCTCTGCTCACATTGCCTGCCACTGTATCATTTCAGAGAATATTGGTGAGGAATGGTCTGGCAGCCAGCAGAACCACGTAGAGCTGCCAGGGAAACATCCTCAGTTCTCAGGGAAAAGTAGCCACCTGATGGATTTTAATGATATGACTTTCTGAACTGATCCTAGAACGGGATTTCTTAGCTTTAGGATTGCATTGCAGGATGATATGCAAAACAATTTCATTGTTTTTATCCACCTGCCTACCAGAATCAATGATTCCCTGGCTTGCCTCCTCCGAAGTACAGTTCATGACATTTTGAAAGCCCTAAACTGAGTTGTATCGCATTCCCAGCATCTTCCAGGCATCCCAAATTTGACTTCCCAGAACCGCTCTCCCCTAAATCCTTCCAAGCTGGGCTCCCTTACTCAGTGGTTTTGGCTGCCACAGGGAATTTGTGGCTTGAACCTTGATGGAGTCTGAGTTCTGCTATCAATCAAAGGAACATTTTATTGCCACTGTGAAAAGAAGAAAAAGAAAAAAAAAGAAAAACAAATGGAAAAAGGAAAGAAAAACAGAAGATGAAAAAGAAGGAGAAAAAAAAAATAGTGGATAACATATAAAATTTTGAAAGTATTGTGACTTGGAAAGCAAGCATAGATTGGAGATTTAAGGAAAATCTCACCCAGTCTGTATGACAGGACTTCACCCTTCTGAACTGGAAAAGACAGTAATGACAGAATGAATCTTGGCAAGAGCTACTGGCTGTGAGATGTTTATTCCCATTTCATCAAACAAGTGAAATACTGGACTGCAGTCATTTCCATCCCAGAAAGCCTATCTCTGCAAGTAAGTGGGAGAAACGCAAGTCCACCAGAGGAGGATGAGTCCTTATGGCAATCATCAGTTTTGTAGCTCATTGTCTCTGTCTTTCAGCTCATAAGACTTTTTTCCCCAGAAATATTTCAACATCCAGGAGAATGTGGTGGGAAGCCAGAAGCCCAGCACGCATTCAAACCTGCTGTCATAAGCTTGCCTCACACTGAAGTTGTCCTGAAGCCTGACCCAACTGTGAGTATTATCTTACACAAGCTAGAAGACGGGAGGACAGCTGGACACCCTCAGATGCCCAGTGCAACTGTCTGTCTTAACCAGATAGTCTGATGCACAGAGATGGAGGGTAAACATGGCTCCCATCCCTCCATCTGGACAGCAGAAGTGAAACCAGGCATTTGCCTGCTGCTGCTGGTGGTAAAGGGAAATAACGTCACACACTTTCACATTTTATCCATGTGGCCATTGAGAAGCAACAGTCTCAAGCAGACTACTTCAGATGCTTAGAAGCAAGCTCTACAGGGGAAGGACCAGCACATTTTTGCATTAAAAAGTAGCTGAGCTTTCTCCCTTTCCTTGCAGTGGATACCCTGCTCCTGATCACTATTTATAGTTGTTAAATATACAGACCTAAGATGCATCAAGGGATATTCTGTATGTTTTATAGCTTTTCAAAATGTTCTTTCCGTCATTTACTTTTTGCTCAGACATTCTTTATTGTGCTTATCTTTCTTTGCACAAATTATCTGACTTTCTTCTCTGATCTTGTGATTTGGCTGTGATCTCCCATTTCATCTGTGTATTCCTTTAAACCTTTATACTCTTTGTTTTTCCATTTGCTTCTGTCTCTTCTTGCTTTTCATCTTATTCAGTAAGTCAGTCATGTATGCATACATGAGTTCAACCACTTGTTCTGGCTTTTTTTGGTTTAAGGTTCAGCACCATTCTTTCAAAGCGGAAGGTCCCACACATAGAAAAGATCCAATATCTGGAAGTAATTACAGTACTCACTGGCAGGAGGCTGTGTAGATCTGGAAACTGAACATTTAAAGTACTGCCATTGGAGGATACCTTGTTTGACTTGCTGGCAGCTTGGGATCCATTCCTGGGATAGCCAACCCTCTATGCACTGTATGCTCTATGTATGGGGAGTCAGAAAGCCAGACCCACCTGAGGCCTCAGATCGATTGGTCAGGGGTACTGATTTTCTTCGCCCGTGGTTAAGTGGCCCGATGTGCTGAAGCTGGTGCAGCTGTATGAGCTTTTGCATATGAACTGATTGATAAGTGTCTTTCTTACTGAGCTACTTTGGACTATCACTTATTCCATGGGGGGTGTGCAGGCTGCTCTGCTGGGATGCTTCACTGTGTCAAACATGTTGACGACAGCCCTGCAGGGACTTGGCATCACCCAGCTATTTTTATAGCAGCGGCCCCTGTGTGCTCTGTAAGCTGATACTTTGCTAACCCTGTGGTGTTCGGATTAAAAAGAAAATAAAGGAATCAGAAAACCAACCCCTGCCGGTGCTTGAAGCAAGGGGCTTGGGATTTTGCTGCGGACAGAACTGATGCACCCCTGGTGGGTGCTCCTGGGGTGAGGAGCTGGGGGCCAGGAAGGAGGGGAACCTGTGCCAGTGAGATGCCTTCATGGCTCATACGAGGCCCTGTTGGCTGCCATATGGCAGGGACAAACCCTCTGCTCTGGGTCTACCTCCAGAGGGGGAAGATAAATCCTGCTCCCTCACTCTCTGGTAATCAGGGGGCAATCTCCAGCCAGGTTTTAGAGGGAGGGCGTTGTTCTGTGCTGCTCTTGACCTTGTACCTCACCTTTACAGGGCAGAAAGGAGAAAGCAAAGAAAAGAACCTGTGGAGGAGGGTAAGGCTTTGCCTCTGACTTTCAGGGGTTGAAGAGAACAGTGGTACAGTAGCTATCCTAAAGACACAGAGGGCTTGTCCCGCCTGACTCCAGATCCAAAGCTATAAACTCGTAAACTCTACAGAAGTTAAAAACAATGAGGGGCATGGTGTGGGGCAGAGAATAGAGTTATGGTGTGTCTGTGCCCTGACACAAGCTTGCAGAATAGCCTGAAGGGCTACTAGCAGGTAAATGGGCATGGTCTGCAGGCTGCCTAGTTTGGACCAGTTTTAGATCAAGACAGGACCACAATTGGAATGAGAAGGATACAAACGATGATGCATCTCCTTTCAACCCTTTCAATTTTACAGAGAACCCATTTTTTTCTGGATAACAGGGTGTCAGCATGGGGCACAGGGCCATTACGTAATGTGTGGTGGTTTTGAAGGAGCTTGTAGCAAGACTGTTCTGACCTCAGCTTGCAGACTGCTGTCCAGTGTCGTGGTTCGAAGACACACAGGACTTTGGATCCAAGTGCTGAATCCAGCACGGCTCCCTCGGCCAGACCAGGAGCCAGGCCTGGTTTGCACTGGTCTTTGACTGCTTCCATGCCTGAAGAAAAGGAGACGGAGGGGAGACCTTATCACTCCACACGTACCTGAAAGAAGTGTGTGGCTGTGGGGGTTCAGTCTCTTCTCTGAGGCAACCACTAGCAAGACAAGAGGACATGAACTTAAGCTGCACCAGGGAAGGTTCAGACTGGACTTCAGGAAGAATTTGTTTGTGGAAAGGGTGGCCAGGCATTGGAATAGACTGCTCAGAGAAGTGCTAGATTCACCATCCCTGGAAGAGTTCAAGAAATGACTGGATGTGGTGTTTAGTGCCATGGTCTAGTTGACAAGATGATGATCAGTTAAAGGTTGGACTTTATCTCAGAGGTCTTTTTCAGCCTAAATGATTCTGTGATTGTGTGATCCCTGAGAATTTTCCTTCTGGCTTCCAATTACTCATCAAGAGCTTGAGTTCATGTTTGCATATATAACACCAGAAAACAATAAACTGCTGATGGATTTGATGGTCACATTCCAGTTACCATTATATTTTTTTCCCCTTGCTATTCTATCCACACCTGAAAGAGACGATACAGCAGCTGCATTACTAATCAGCACAAAACTAGGTACAGGAATTGCAGTGGATGTGGCTGTAGGAGGTGGTGTGATGGCAACTGATGGAGATTTCTTCACATTCAGTCCAGCATATGGAGAATACGGTCTCAGAGTTACTCTAGAAACCTGCTTGAGCTGTTATTCATTAGGACCAGTGCTTCCTTTTATTAGGTCAATCCATGCTGTCTTTTCTACATTGCAAAATCCTTTCATGCCAGCATTTTGCTCTTATGGAAACTTAATGCCTAGAAAGAGCACTCTGGGATTGTATATAGTGAGGCCATAAATACTGGATCAGGAATTAAAGTCACAGTTTAATTTAAATACAAATTTGAGCTTGGCCTTAGCTGCAGCCAAGAGCACCTGGCAAAGGAATTACATGGGAACCTTGCTGGAGGGGAACATAGAGCTCCCTGGACAGGGGAGAGAGAGAGTGTTCATATCATCCAGCTCTGGGGATTTGCCACAGAAACAAGATTGAATCTCTTGACAGAGTTTCCAGAAGACAATCAAGACTACCTTGATTCCTCACTTAATACCACGACCTGTCCTCCACAACATACCCTCAAAGCTACATCACTGGTATAAGAATTACCTGTGCGATAAAGAGTCAGAGTAAGTGAAGGAAATTCTGGGCCCCAATAGTATCATTCACCCTTTGGCATCATTTTTTACCCGGGAGAAGACAAAGCATGCTGAGGGCAGTGTGGCTTGTGACTTGGATTAGGCAAACCCCTTTATCTGAGAGTTGTTTTCTTTGCTGTCAAGTATGGTCACTGTGATGACCAGCCACGTGTGGATTTTGGAAACTAAAAAACCGTCAGTCTGGGCTGACTAGACCCTGCACAGGGTGTTAAAAACAAGAGTGCAAGTGCCAATGCCCAGGAGAGCTCAGGGAGGCTGGATGGATGCGTGAGAGCCAGAGCTGAGGCACAAGAGGTGCCTCAACTGGAAAAATAACAAAAGGGCCAGTGTTATGCAGTGGGAATGTATTTTCTGTTCACTCCATCTTACAGCACTCAATCACCAGCCAGAATTCAGAGTCAGCTACTGTGCTCCAGGCCTCGCAAAGCGGAAGATTCTGAGCTTTGCACACATTACAGTATCAGTTCTGAAATCCTTGTTCATCACGAGTGATGCACTAATGCCGATGCTTAAGGATGGTCTGCAGAGAATAGCACTGCTTGGGATGAACCAGACAGGGAAGCCTCCTTGTGTGTCACCTCCCTGGGGCAGGAGGGCTGCATGGGCACCAACTGCACTGCAACCTTACACAAAACCTCACTGTCCTTTCATTCCTTTCCAAACTTTCATTTTTCACAAATCTATACAAGCAGTGTTAGTCCTTACATGCACCAACAGCAAAAGAACCTCAGTTATGACCAGGCATCCTTCCAAGGAAGAAGAAAATTAACAACTGTGTCTCCAAAACTCTTGGAAGGGCTGTGTTGAACATATGTCTGTGGTAAATAGAAATTTCCAAACCTTAGTAAAACACCTTCTTTCTTATAACACAGATGGAATTACTGGGAACTTACTGTGCTTGGTAATTGATCAAGCTGTTTAAAATGGTAAGAGAAAACATCAGTTGCAATGTCAGTGAAAAACATCTGCAAAAGTGCTGACGAATATGATTTTAATCCCATATAAAATTGTGGTGAGAAAAAGGAAATTTCTATTGGATGCTCTCCACAGTAAACCTTAGTTTTTGGTTGGTATTAATCCACCCTGAATAGCTTCTGATCTGATTATATTTTACAATAATGTGGAAAGGCACACCAGGCAAATCATTCATTGTGCTTTGTTCAGGTAACTTTTCACATGAAAAGAGAACAGGAAATTAATGCTGGGGAGGAAAAATTATATTGATGGACTTCCCTGATAGTTATAAACCTTCCACAGTCCTAGAGGAGAAGGTGGGAACAAATGAGTGGTCCTACACTGGGAGACTGGTACATTTCACAAGCAAGACCCAGCCCTGCCAAACCCTTGAAGGAGGCAGAAATTTCAGAGGGTAGTTTAAGATTCTGGTTTGGTTTCTTTTCCTTGGAGGGGTCGTGGGGTATAATTGCAGGTTCAGCTGAGTTTTTGCAAAGCTAATGGGGAACTAAATATAACCAGGGAGTAAATTTCAGAAAAGTTTAAGTCTGGCCTCCATTTTTGTTCTCCTAAATCAGGAAATTAGATTTCCATGGGAACATCTACATAGACCTTGGTTTATTCAGCCTAGAGAAGAGGAGACTGAGAGGAAAACTCATACCAGTCTACAACTTCCTCACAAGGGGAAGGGGGGCAGGTCTCCTCTTCTTCTCTCTGGCCATCAGCTGTAAGACCTGAGGGGATGATATGAAACTGTTTCAGGGGAGGTTAGGAAAAGTTTCTTCATCTAGAGGGTGGTTGGGCACTCGAATAGGCTCCCCAGGACACGGTTATAGCACCAAACCAGACCTTGAGTTCCTGACCTTGAGCACCAAACCTTGAGTTCAAAAAGCTTCTCAAGAAGCGTTTGGACAAAGCTCTCAGGAACATGGTGTGATTCTTGGTGTTGTCCTGTGCAGGGCCAGGAGTTGGACTCAATAAGTGATCCCTGTGGGTCCCTTCCAACTCAGGGCTATGATAAAACGATGATTCTATAGTAGAGCACAGTAAGCGCTCACAAAGACATATAAGTTTACCTTGAGCAAGGTGACCTGAGTACCAGAAACAGGGCAGCCATTGCAGCACGGAGGTTGCCATCAATTACTTTGCAGATGCCTGGCTCAGCTGAGGTGAAGGTGGCTGTCTCCCCCTTCCTTATAAGCTATGGGGCAAACATACTCCACTTCAGTCCCATTAACCACTTCCCCAAAAGCAGAGGCCAGGGTGTGGATGTCAAACCTTTCCATGCAAAGGTCCCTGGGAAGGGGTGTAATGACAGGATGCAAAGACACAGCAGTCAAGTTCTTTGCTGCTAGGACTGTTGTTATGCCTAGCTCATCTGAACCTTTAAATATTGATCATCATCTCTCATTTTTTGTGGCATTCCCACTAGAAACAGCATTGTTTATCTCACTGTGTTATGGGTCCCACTTATTGTAATTATGCAAAAAGCTCAATTTGCAAAGCAATTATGATTTGGGTATCTAAAGCAAAGACGAGAACGTACACAAAACAAAAGACCCTCAGCCCTCTCAGATTTAAATTCTTCTCATTTTATGCTCTGGTTATGAAAAGAAAACTTGGAGGAGATCAGATTGGAAGTGACAGTGTTCTTTCAAATTAGAAATTACATTTTGTTACAGGGGCACTGGGGAGACATTATCAGCAGGGTGTCTATAATTTGTTGACGTGTACAACAATTTGGAATTATGTACATTTTAATATAGATGCTTACTTTAATCACAGTGTGATATCAAGGATATTTGTGCTGGGATTTGACCTCTTCTGTGTGAGAGTTTTGTGTTCCCTAGTACCAAAATGGCTTGTAAACACTTTTAGCTGCCCTCAGGGGTGGAGCTGATGGCTCTGCACAATGGTGGAGGAAAGATTTACAAAACGCCATGCAGCCCTGTAGCTCTTTGACTCCAGGCACCCCTTTCCCTTACATTTATTTTTTCACCTATTTGTGCAAAGCTTCAGTTTTTCTTTATTCCCCATTTGCAACAGCTTTCCTGTGGGGAAACAACAGAGTAGGAAAAAATCTCTTTCGTAATACCTGTTAGAAAATCCTTCTACCATGCAAGCCGTGACCACTTTAAATCCCCAGGACAAAGGACAAAGTTTATCAGGTGAAACCACAGGTGTTCCTCTTCTTATTTAAAGTATTTTTCTTGCAACAGAAGTTGAGAGAGAAGGGTGTTCATAGATGCATCTCAGATTTGGCCTTTTGACTAGCATACATCTGCAGGGAGCTTTTGGGTTCTGTTCTCTGTGGTTGTTTCATATTTTCTCTGTGGTTGTTTCATATTTTCACACAGCATATTCAGCATTAGAGCTAGTATTGGAAAGAGTACATATAGACCCATTTGATAATTTAATATGGTTTATTTTCTACGTTTGTGTGACAGCCATTAAAATGTGCACGTGCCCAAGAAATGGGCACTGCAAGAGTCCCAACTCTGCTCCAGGAAGGGACAAAGATTTGGAAAGTCAGTTACGGGACTAGCTATCAGTAGTGTGCTCCTGAGATGGCAATTCATACTAGATGAAGGTGATGAAACACACAACCAGTCCACACATCTGATCACAAAATCACCAGGAAAAATCCAAGCAAAAAAAATTGTCTCAAGATCATCCCTCATAGAGAAGATTTTCTTAGAAATATGTGGGACAGCATGGGCAAATAGGGAAATTCTCATGGGGAAATTGGGGATGGGGAAATCTATAGGAGGCAGCAAAAATCCCTGCCTCAGCTGCCTGAGTTTGGCTCATTGCAAACCAACCTTCACTGTATTCCCACAGTCTGGCAGAAGAGTCTGAAAACAGAGACGAAATCTGAGCATTCCTAAACTACTTGAAATGTGAAATTGCTTTAGAGGACATTTCTAAAGAAAGCAGTGGGAGAAAAACAATGCACTTTATAAAATAATCTTCTTTTTCCCAAACTGGGATAGTGATAGTCGACTTGATTTGCCTTGCTAAACCTCTGAAGGACCCTGAAACAGTGAAACCCACATCTGCTGTTATCTGGGACAATTAAGCAATGTTGGATCAGGAAAATCCTGGGCTTCTGGGTCCTGTCCTTGAGACTGGCTGGTGATCAGGGCTGGGTTGTGTGTGCTGGGAGGCGTGGCAGACCTCACATACCAAGTGCTGGCAGCCACAGCATACTGTCCAACACCTTACAGCAAACTTCAGACCTTCAGCAGGTAAAGCCAGAAGCCAAAAAATTATCATATGCCTCAGGAAAGCAGAAGCCAAGATCAGGTACTGTCAATGTCCTCAGCCCACGTAACAGCAGAGAATTTATGAAGCTAAAATGAGGATGTGCATTTCACCTTTCTCCAGAGTTACCAGGAAACTGTCTGTAAAACAAGCGGATTTACCCTTCTGCCACCTCTAAATTTCAAACCTGGAGAAAGCAAGGCTGCGATACTGATGCTCACCGAGCTGGCCCCACAGTGGTCTGTACAGAAAGGGAATTGTTTCCCTCTCTTTGACCCAGATATCAAAAATAGTTGATAGGGCTGTCCTGCAGAGACCAGGAGCAAGACCTAGCTCCACATTCAAGTGTCCCGGGGCAGGGTGTGACACGCACTGTGAGTGTACACTTGTGCCAGGCTGTGGCTAGCCAGGAATGGTGCAAATTTGCCACATGCACCTGAACCTGCTCAGTCTCTCCAGATGGATGAACTGGGGGGTGGAGACATGCACAGGCACAGTCCATCCCCAGCCTGCTCCCCATGGTTTTTCTCTTGCCAGAGGCATGCTGCATCTGTATCCCCTGCTGCATTTCATCTCTTCAGGTGCCAGTGAACTGGGAACAGCCACTCCTGCACGCTGCTGGACATTGCTGGCTGGCAGCCCCTTGGCCTTCTGCTGTGTGACCGGTGGGTGAAGTCATGCAATTGTCTGCAGCACAGAGGAATTTGAGGTACCAGCCCAGTTCTAGGCTGTAAACACATCCATCTTAGGGCTGTTGTCACTCGCATGATTAAAAGGGGGAAAATGGGAAGAGACAAAATGTCTTTGGAAGACCAACTTGATGAAAAGGGAAAAAAAGATCAAAAAGGAGCTTGATTAATGGACTTGCATCCAGGCCAAGGGATACATACACTGAGAAGCACTTTGACTTATTCCTCTCCACTTCCAATTTGAGGCACATTGAGGCAAAGCTTGACTGGTTTATGCCACATGCGCACTGACACTGTGCCAGCAGTGACAAGGAGGTTTACACAGACACGTGTTGCCTTGCCATCTCTCTTTCCTTGACTTTCTCACAAGGGATCTGGACAGGGATGGGAAGCAGACTGATAAACTTTGGGGTTATGTCTCCATAAACGTAGTTTTCAGTTTCTCGTACCCCTGAGGCGACTATGGCTCTGGATGAACAGTCAAAACTGCTGCAGTAAGTAATGAAGTGAAAACTTTGCGGTCACTGAAAGCTGATTCTCACTCACATTTAGGCATCATACTGTCCCTTTCCCAGACCTGGCTGTAGTAGGAAAAAATTACATGCCCAAAACCACCTCAGCAGTGATGAAAGTGCAGAGCTCTGTGCATTGCTTAGTGAAACCTTCAATTCTGCTGTCCAGGAGAAATTCTGAGCCTTCATTTGGAGAAGATCAGCAAAAGATGTGGACTCTCCTGCCTGCCTGGATATTAACAGCAGTGGTTAAGGTGTGCTCTTTCTGTATGAGATTTGCTAAAGACTAAAAGAAATACTGTCAAAAATCTCCATGGGTAAAACTTGGCTGGACAGTAAAGGAGCGATAATCTTTGTCACAAAACTTTGGCTTAATTCCCATACAGCTGTTGAATACTTTCCTTTCCAGCTATAAAATGTAAGGTTCTAGTTTTACTAGCTGGAAAATGCCATCAGGGTTTTACACTGAGATTTTGCTTGCAGTTTTGCCTTGTTAAAAGTTTGATTTGTTTTCCAAGTCAGAAGACCTTGTTCTAACACAGGTCTAAAGAGCATCTAGGCTGTCAGCACTAATCAAAACTATTTTTCCAACTTGACATGTACTAAAAAGGCTGACTTCTCCAACCCCTTCCCAGTGCCTGGGGGAATTCTGCTGGTGGGGTTAGAACAGAAGAAGGCAGAGTAGCCTTAGACTGAATGTCAACCTACTCTTCTTGCAACATCATATTAGCAATACATTGAAGGCCTGTTTCACTGACTCCAACCCTGGAAGACATCCAGTCATTTTTAAAAAGAGCATGTCATGGCTTTTGCTTTTAAAGAATCTGCAAATGGTCTGGATGCCCAGAAGAACAGATGCTGAGGCTCATCAGTAGCTTGAAAGCAAGGAGCTACAACTGGCAGGCAGAGATGTGAGAAGTTAACATAATGGAAAAAGCAACACATTTTCCATGTAAAACTTCTCTGTTAAGTAGAACATGGCTGCATGGATTTTTTAAGCATTAAATAGTCTTCAAATCTCATTCCATCTCCCAGAAAAGAGGAAATATAAACAGGCCAAGTGCTAGGAAGATGGAGGAGATGGAACGGGTGACTTGCAATCTGGTTGCAAGGAGACCTTTGCACCACGGGTGATCAGAGATATTGTGTTGAGTACACACTGTTGAACTTCTTATCTGGCAGGCACAGGCCATGGGACTGAATTCTGGCTGATGTGAGACTGGCTGAAGCAACTGTGTTTGTGCCAACATGCAGAGCCATGTATTTGTACATGTTAGCCTCGGCACAGCATATGTGATCAGTCTTGCCTTCCCCTCCACTCCCCAGGGTACATGAAATCTATATTCTCCTTGGCTGAAACACATCTGAATGAATGCATGAATGAAGGAATGGGTCTGAAGGGCACTGCCTTGCATGGCCCAGCCAGTGAAACTGTCCAGTTGATGTGACTGAAGGAAGTCACTTGGAGGACAGTTTCCCTTAGGGCAAGAATCAGTTATACAAATGGAGGCTGTCTGACATGACCCCATCGTGCTTCCCAAGGGAAGAATGGCAGCCCCACTTCCCAAAGAGGCAGGGGTAGTAGAACTGCCTTCCAACTCAGCTGTTCCCAAACCTGCTAGCACGGCAGCTTGTCAAACTCAAACTGCCACCCACATTGGGCACAAATCCCCCTGGCTTTGCCTTTCCAATACACACCCCAAGCCTGTTGCCAGGGAAAATCCCTGCCTGTTGGCTGAGGCTGCCTGTGGTGTGGCTTGCACCAGCCTGGGCTTCTGATTATTTTCCTTAGACGAAAGGACTTGACAGCTCTTCAGTCTGACAGCTCATTCTTCCATGGCTTTAATGAGGCCTGTAATTGTTATGGACTACAGTAGTTAATTTTGGACTGTAGAAGCAGCCAGTAATTGGATAGGAAAAGAAGGGGTCTTTATATTGCCTGTCAAATCAACCTCCCCCTCTCTCTCCCTCTCTCTTCTCCCACAGCTTCTCAATTGTTACTTTCTTCTACTTCTCCCCTCATTGGCTCCAGGCACCACCCCATGCTCCTGCAAAGGTCCATATGCCTTTCCCTTCCCCTGCCTCCCCATAATGCCAAATTCCCCCGTCACCCTTTCCTAGCGGTACCAGACGCCATCTCCCTCCCTGCCTGGCGCACTCCGCTCCCAGCACAGCCCCAGCCCGGGGCGTGCAGGGGTAGCTGGGTGCTGGTCGTACCACGGCCGGCGGCCCTGTCTGCAGGGCCAGGTCAGCCAAACACGAGATGTCGGTCTGAGCAGCTTTTCAAATTGCTTTCATTTTTCAATCTGACCGAATTACACAGGCACAGCTCCACAGCAGAGAAGGCTCGTGCTGTTAAGCAAGCCACAGCCCAAGGAAGGCCAGGAGCCTTTCCAAGTGCGGAAAACAGTTTCAGCTCAGCGAAGCCATTACAAAGGTACTTCAAGTTAGAGAAGTGATTAGGTGCTCTGCTGTGCCAGAGCCTCAAACTCTGCCACTTCATGACAGAAAAGACGGATGTGACATTCTGGATACCGTCTCAGAGAAAAGCTGCCAACTACGAGGGCATATATGACTGTCTGTTGATATCAATGTGCTTATACATCAAGCACGTTCCCTCATGGGGTTTGCTTGACTTGAGATGATTTTTAGAAGTGATAATTCCTCACAGAAAAGAAAAATTTTGATTCAGCTTGAAGCAGGTTATCAGAGCAGAAAAGGTAATTTCACATGCAGGATCAACTGCCAAGCTGTGCTTTACTCTGCTCCGAGTTGGCAAAATGAGAAGCAGATCTGTGTCAAGTTTGGGGTTGCCTTGCATCAAAAGCCCTCAGGAAGGCAGCTGGGGCAGTGCTGAGGCGTAGCATGGTAGGCAGAGCTGAGCAGGGGATCTGCTCTGCCATCAGAGGCTGCAAAGCACCCACAGCTTTCATGGTGGGCTGGTGGGCTACTGGTCATGTTCCTGGTTTTAGTCTGGGAAGTTCTGGTTTCTGCTCCTGTCCCAGTGGCCTACTGCTGTATCTTGCTGGGCAAGACAACTTTTTAAGGGATTCTGTGAATTTCTCTGTTAAATCAGGCCCTGGCAATCTCAGTGCTGAGACCTGTTGATGGTTAGTTTGCTCATGCACGCTGAGCTCGACCGTAATGATGCAAACGCACTGAGAGGTTACTGCTCGACACAGATCTGCAGAGACCTCCAGCATGAGTACCAGGCTTAATTAGGCTTGTGCAGGTGCCCAATTTTTATTTTTTCTTCTGGTCCTTTTGTATAATAACGGCGTAATGAAAATATCCCTGTGGGATCCAAGGCCCAGGCAATATTTTTGCATTATAAGCTCCCACAGTTTCAGAGCAAGTGGTTCCATGGAGGCTTTGAGATGAAAGGTGCCGGCTGAGCTGACAGGTGTCGAGTTAATGCTGTTCAAGCCCCCAGGACTTCAAAGAACAGAGACAAACTAGGAGTCGAGGAGAAGAGGGAGTATGGAAAGGGGCTAAACCAGCTGTGTCACTTGGCAAGGCATTTTATGGGCAGCATCACGCATAAGCCTGGCAGTGCAAGGCAGACAGGATTCTGCTGCTGCCCCATGCAGAACTTGTGCAATTGGCAGGGTGGCTGTTTCTGGTGTGTCCTGTTGGTGCCCTTTTGGCTTGTGTGGATGGATCCCTGGGCTGGTGCCTCAGTTTGAAGGTGCCAGCCATCCCACAGACCAGGAACAGAACACACTTCTGGTAACAAGGCTTTTTCATGCCTGCCCTGTTCCATTTTGGTGGCTAAAGTACCCTCTGTCCTCATATTTAAACCATGAGTTTGTTCATTGCTTGCACAGCACTGCAGTACTGGAGTCAGATCTCTGGTTTCCAAGATAAATCCATGCATGGGTATGTCTGTTTAATCTGATTTCTTCTCAGCCTAGCTGGTACACAGTGAGCACTTTTCTGCCTTCATCCTGTCCTGTCAGCAGATTCATTGTTCTCAGTTCTGGAGCATAATCAGATTTGATCTGTTAATTTTTCACAGTTGTTTTCCAAATGGCCCACAGTAGAGTAACATGACTTCTTCCAGTTGTTCTCATAAGTATTTTTTGTTGGACACATTCAATTATGGACCAATAGTTATCCCAGCAAGACACTCCTGGACCAGAGACATGGGGCTTGGATTCCTCACTAACAAAGGATGCTGGTTTTTGCAGAGGTGTTTCAACATGAAGGCAATCAATATCCAGCCTTAACGTTGAGGAATGGCTGGTTTCTGGAAGAGCATCACTTTTTCCTGTATGCTGTATTCTCATAGCTCCCAAGCAGACAGGAAAGTTTGGACTCTGGGAGTGGAATATTTTGCTGTGAGGAAAGAAGTGGATTACTAGAGACGCATGACATTGGATATCAACATGCAAAGAGTAAAACATTAATTTTTGTTTTAAAAATGTGCTGTTATAAATTGCTCTCCTAGCAACAAAGCACCTTTGTTTGCCAAGTGCTGAACCTTAACAACACCATATTTATGCTAATTCCATCTGTTTCAGTTCAAGACAAGAGTTACTAAGTGAATCAACAGCAAGCAGTACCAGTGTAAAAGATTTAATAAAAAGTATATCATTGCCATGTAACCTGTAATTTCTTTGAAAAACTGAAATGCAGTGATTGTCCCAAAGCTTCTAGATCACAGAGAAGAAGCATTTGAAGAAGGACAACACTGGTATGAAGTGTTACTGACTTTATGCTGCTCACTGATACACTGTTGGACTTAATGCAGCTATAAATCCCCATTTTTAGGTATTTCCCCAAAGTCTTGGTTAATGTAAACAGAAGAGGCTGAATGGTTAGATGCACAGAATAAATGTTTTCCTCATCTTTTTACAGTGTTTCTTTAAATAGCATTGCATCTCTGCTGGCTACACATGCTTTCCTCAAGGAGAAGAGACAGGGCTAGCGGTTTCTAAAGCCTGCAGAAGTGAATAACACTGCAAATAGCTTCAGCTGTGGGCAAGGCTACATTGCCAGTTTCAGTGGGAGCCCGCTGCAACTGAGAGGGATTTGATCTCTCCAGAGACAATTCACGTTTCTTCCTTCCATCTTCTCACAATTTCAATTGCTAATTTCATCTACCAACAAGAAACTTCCTCTTCTTGCTCTGTAGTGGCTGGTGTCCCTCCCTAAACTGCAACACATATTGTTCTGAAAAGAAATGGGGATGGAGTAGGAAGTTGCTTGGTTGTGTAAATTTTAATACTTAACCGGCTTTCCTCTAAGGATTTGGATACATCGTTTAATAATTCTCTTCATGTTTCCTGTCTGCTGGATGGTTTCTGACACACAAAGGCCTAACAAGGAACATACTGGAAAAGGTTTTGAAGAGAAGTGTCAAGTCTTGGGATAGATCCATTGAGGATAACATGAGTCTTCTTCTAGGTCTGCTCTACCCAGCTGCAGATTTTTCTCCTTGGGGTAAACTCATGGAACCAGAGACACGTTGTTGAGGAAGATCTTGGGAATTCTTCACTGTGAGGGTGGTGAGGCACTGGAGCAGGTTGCTCAGAGAGGTTGTGGATGTCCCATCCCTGGAAGTGTTCAGGGTCAAGTTGGATGGGGCTCTGAACAACCTGGTCTAGTGGAAGGTGTCCCTGCCCATGGCAGAGAGGTTGAAAGTAGCCGATCATTAAGGTTTCTTCAAACCCAAACCATTCTATGATTCTATGAATTTAGTTTGAGCTGCAACACGAAGCACCTCCAGCTGTAGCACACCTTACACCTGGGCAGCCCTGTGTCAGCATCGTGTGATCAGATAAGAGAGGCAGAAGGTGTCTGAGTACTTGCAGAGCTGGGGAAGGGAGTGCATGCCTGTGGCATCTCCAGGGGAGCAGATTTCACTGATGGTGTCAATTATAAACTTATGTTGTTATTGTTGTTTGTTTCCTTTTAAAGGATAGTTTACAGGGTGATATTTAGAAGCAGCAGGAAGTTATTATAAACTTAAAAGCTTTGCTTGAAACTGTCAGTCTCCACAAGCAGGTTCAAATATTCCTCCTTCCCTCTTTCCTGTCATTGCCCTTCAGTAAGAAGTGAATGTTTTTACATAGAGCTGAGTGTGTGTCCATTTGGTGTGACTGGCCTCATATAAGCAGTAAAAGAAGATGCTAGGATCAACTCTAAACCCTATTCTCTTGTCCTCCCTAAAATTTACTTAAGAAATATTTGTAAAGTACACAAAGTAATAGGCCAGGGAATGATTTTCGAGAGTTCGCACATTAAATAAAGTGAAGATCCTTAAAAATGCAAATGTTAAGAAGTATCTTTTTCCATAGGAAGACGTGATTTGGGCTTATTTATTTATTTAGAACAGACATTTAGAAATATACACAGCTGAAAATGTCAAGAGTTTTAGGACTGTGTGAAGTAACGTTGGTCATGGCAGAATCAGTAAACACATATTTTACCCAACAGAAGCAGACTGCGACTGGCATAATAAAATAACTACAGTTATTCTCATTCCAGATGAGGTTCAGTTTAGTCATAATGTTAGCTGTGCCTTCCATCATATGGGGACTAATGTCTCCAAAAGAATATTTGCAGAGAAATAAAGCAAGCAGCTGATTACAAGGAAATTGGTTCATATATTTTCCAGAGAGCTGAACATCTGAGCTTGCTCAGTGAGCACTGACTGCAGGTGACCTGGGTTTATATCAGTCTGATTACACTGATTTCCACAAGGAGAACTGCATTTTGTTCCTGCTCTGATCTCCAAAAGCTCTTTAGTAGTTAGCTGAAATGTAACAGACTGTAACCATTTTCACTCTCTCATGTTTCAAATAGCTTAGAGGAAGTTTGTCAGGAGAGCTGGTTCAAATTACTGTAATTTTTTCTGCCACAGATTATTGCACAAACAAGGTATTAGGCGTATGATAGGAATAGAGGTAAAATTAGTTAAAAGAATCTAATCTAAATTTATTCCCTTGTCTAACGTGTTTAGTTATATTTGTCTCAAAATGAAGAGGTAGAAACGGGCTGCAGTCACTTTCAGTGGGGACAGCTTGTCGTGACATACACTGGGGGCATTGCCCAGCTGTCAATGTGTGACAGCCACAACACTCAGCATTACACAGGTGCGATGTAGAGAGCTTCCAACAAAGCATTCCAGCTCTCCGAGCTGGAAAACCACTCTTCCGGATATCAGAAGGCTGTCAATAAGTAACAGGCACTGCACGCAGCACCACACAGGTGGGATGTAGAGTGCTTCCAACAAAACATTCCAGCTCTCTGAGCAGGAAAACATCTCTTCCGGATATCAGAAGGCCCTTGAGGCTAGATCCAAAAGGGATTTAAACATAGTCACACGTGGGCTAAGAACCAACACAGGATCACATGTTCCTATTAAGGAGTATTTCAGTTTTTTAAGTAATGGGAGTTCTTCTGAGTTCCAGCCTGCACTACTGACCTGACAACTGTCTTATTCCCCCAGAACTTCTCAGATTTTAGGCCCTTGAAATAAGTGTTCAGGTCTTTCCCAAACCTATTTCCCACATTTTCTTGGAATTATCCTTTGTATTTTAAAGCTGTTTCTAAGGAATAATTCTCTCCTGTTTTTTCTCACTTTGTGTCATCACATAGTGATTAATACCAGTGTCCATAAACTCCCCTTTCTAAGTCACTTTATAGTCTACATGCTAAATTTCATACCAGCTGAGTTAATAGAGTGCATGTTTTTTCTCTCATGAGGCAGCTCCCAGTAGGTTGTAGGCAAGTATTTGTGTTTCACAGTATGAAGGCTTCATAAGCATCCTTTTAATTGAACACTGGTACTCAGCAGAGATCACTCAAGACTGCTCATTTTGGGCTGTGTGGCATTGCAGGAATAAATTTTTCATTTATTCCCATCTGTTTCCAAAATTGTTTTTTCTGGAAAAGTGATAGGGGCCCTAATGAAGCCTGTGAAAGGTCAAAAAACAACATCTCTAATTGAATGCACTCTTGGGAATTCACTTGGAAATAATCCTCTTCATTTTTTTGTCTCCCTTTCTGGCTGCCAGTGTTGAACCACAGAGTTAATAGCAGCCCTCCAAAATAAGCTGGCTTGTGTGTTGGGGCAGCCACAGTCATCTCTCTCTAAACCTTTCCATTTGCTGATACCAGAATAACGGAGGAGAAGCATGCAGCTGGGGTGGAGCGTAAAGGCGTGCTGAAGGTGGCCTAGCTGGATGTGAGAAATGCCTTCCTTTTGGCAATAAGCTGCTGCAGTCCATATGCAAAAGACCACGGAGTGAAAGGAAAGGGCAGATGATGGCTGTTCCTGAAGAAAGCTCTGCAATTTGCTCCCCTATCTAGGTCTCCCAGGGTACAGCTTTTCTTCCAAGTGTCCCTGCTCGTCTCAGCTTGAAAAATCTCAGACTGAGGGAGACAAGCATGTGGGGCTCCAAAACCCAAAGCAGTGGATGACAAGCAGTGCACAGCAATCACCACCTGGCCGGGCAGGAGCAGGGGCACCAGTGTGGTCTCAGAGGGAGGGAACACATGCAGTGACTGACTCAGGCTGGGCCTATCCTGCCTCTATCAGGAGCTGTCAGCTTTTAAGGCTGGCTCAGAGCAGGCTGCCAAGTTTGCCAAGAGGCTGCATAAACAGTAATTAGCATCTCCCCCATAGCTTAGCTTACAGTGAATGGAAGATGGCCAAATCCCACATGATTTCCTGCAAACCCTCATTTCAGCGTCTTTGGTGTTCCTCCAGCTAGTGACAGCTACTGAATGGTCCTCCCATAACTCCAGCTTCAGTGATGAGCTGAGTTCCAGACATGAGGATTTAGTGTCATCTGCTGACAAGTCCCTTGAGGCACCCAGTCACCCGTAGGCACAGCCATGGAGACGCCATCCTCTTTAAATTTCAAGCTGCCAGACCAGGAAAGAAATGCCATCAAATTAGAGTATTTTAGGGTGCTGCCAAGTTTTCTACAAACTTGAAAAACATAGCTCTGAATTAATGAACAAGCACCTTCAGATACCAAAATGGATTGCTTCGTATTTGAGACATTCAAGTTCTAAAGAAACGTTATTTTTAACAGGTGAGATTGGCCTGATGTGCTCTCCTTCAGCCAGTTTGCTCTCATTCTTAAAAAGCTTTTTGAGTATTTTGCTGGGAAACAGGGAAAGATTAATACTAAAAGAGTATTATGGCCAGATCCATAAAGGCCCACAAAATAGATGAAACTTTTATTAATTGTAAGAACATAGGGATTTATATTTCTAAAGGCTACTTTCTTGTCCTACAAACTTAATGAAATAGATGAAAAACGCCCTTCACAGCCTTATTTGTGTTGCTGTAATGATTCCGTTCTGTGGGGTTTTATACCCCACCAGTCCTGGCTGCATGGGAATGGTTTACCATTTAGAGCGGTAAAATGAGAGCGAGTTGTATTAATCTCTTCTGAAACAGCCACCACAAGCATTCGGACAAGCAGACTTTTCCTCAACAGGAAATAAAGGAATTCTTAGTTCCTACAGTGAGGTTAAAGCCATGGTGTCTGTCCTGCGTGGCAGAGCTCTTGCCACTCCCCAGGACACAAGTCGCCAAAAAGTCGCTGTTCCAGAATTTCCTATTTGAGGACACTGACAGCCCAATGCAGAAATGCCATTCCTTCAGAGTGTGATACAGCACTTGGAAGCTGCTCAGCCAGGCATCCCACACAGAGAATCATGCTATTTGCAGCATTTGTCTTTGGTGTCCCATTGGGAGCTTTCAGAGAGCCAGCACTTGGCATTGTAGCCTGCAGTTGGGCTCTGCTCATACAAATGTTCCAGGAGGATTTAATTGAGCTAATTCATAATTCACCGAAAAAGAAAGTGGGACAAGTCAGACTCTGGACTCAAGTGATGGAGAGCAGCAGTCAAGTGAAGATTGCAGCCAAATGGTCAAGGCTCCATTGTGCATACTTTTCAGTGCTGGGTCTGCCACCTCTGAAGGGATGTGACAGGAGGGATAGAAATGTAACAGATGTGGGGATCATTGCTTGCTATTCCTTCTCCCTCCCTTTTTCTCTCCTGTAACAGGCATGAAAAGGTCTCGTGGATCCAGACCTGCCCCTCCTTCTTGTGGCAGCCACTTTGAATTTTCCTCCACTGCTAGGAATCCTAGCACAAACTTTGGCATGAAGAGTTCAGCCAGTGAAAACGCTGTCTAAGCTGACTTGCTCCACCTCTACAGCTGTCCTGAGAAGGTCAGTGGGGTGTGCAAAATGTCCACTTGTATTAATTTCTCTTGAAATGTCAACTAGAAATATACCCAGAGCCATGTGTACACATGAACATACCTATGAAGAATTTCTAAATTAATACAATCATACTTAAATAGCAGAAGCTTTTCTCTTTGACCAAAGCACAGATGCAGCATGATTTGTTTGCCTCTGTGCAGGGAGAGATGGGAAATATTGTCTTTTTTCAATAAAACCCAGCTGTTGATTTTATAATACAGTCAATAGCTCTGCAACTTCAGGAGACACATGTCCTTGCTGCAACTGCTGGATCCACAGCTGTTCCCTTAATGGTAACCATTGGAATGTGGGACTGATTTAGCCCTGGGAGATCAAGCCTGACAGTTGTTCATCACATCAGCTCTTCAGAGCTTCCAGTAGACAAGATCCCACCATCTCTCCATCACAATCTTCTCTCATATTGATCCAAAACCTCCTTTGCCACAAATCAAGTGGATTTCTTCTTGCCCTCCGCTTTAAGTTATATAGGGAACTTGTGAAAGAGAAAGTGTTATGAGGGAGAAGTGAAAGGCACAGATATAAAGAGGAAAGCATTCAGCCAGGCAAGAATGTTACAGAGAAAGGTCAAATAGCTATACACAATCAAAAATAAAAATGAGTCTTATGCCATTTTGGTACTGTCTCTTTTTTATAAAAATAATTTTTGGTTTGTTGCCTACTTTTGTCTGTCTTGTGAACAAATTTCACAGGAGTTCTCTCTATGCCCAGATCCAAATAGAAAATAGAAAAAGATACAGACCAGACCTTAGGATTTCCTTTTTGAAGATATCTGTTTCATTGGACAGCATGACACACAGATGACTGTTCCTTGCATATAGTTACAAAACTGATTGTGCATGGTGGTTCAACAGAGACTATTTCACTTTTTTTCACAAAAGGAAATCAGGGTGGAAAGTGTAAAAAACTCAAAGCAAGAAAATTTTGCTTGTTTCCCCTTTATTCTCCAGATGGCTTATACCTTCACAGAAAGAAACTAGATTGGTCTGAGGCAGTCAGTTCTTGACAAGGACATGCTAATGCTTTTGTGTCCCATCATTCTCTTTCAACTTTTATTAATTATTTTGTTAGCAACCGTGGTGCAATGGACATCATGCTGATGTCTGAGTCATTAGAAGAGTATATGACTGTCTGCTTCCCACTGCTGTCCTTTGATGAAGGTGTCTGGGTCCTCTGAGTCTAAGACAACAGATGGTAGTGAAGCACCTGCCAAAAGAGCAGGAGGGGATGGAATGATGCATGTGGTCATATCCTGCACCAGAAAATTAATAAAACCCAGAGCATGACTGTTCATTACTTCGACAGAAAGCCACAACGTAAATGAACATCAGAGAGGATCTTAACACATTCTTGTGTGGCATCCCAAGCGTACTGTGAGTGTCCTTCCAAACTGGTGAGTTGTCTCCAGAAGGATGCTGTTTTGGGCAGTGTCTCTCAGAAAACACAATTATTCATGCCACAGATGACGTGTTCTCTGAGTCACCCCAGCACAGCGCACTTATCCAGCTCACCACAAAATCCCCTGCACTGTACATCCTGATCTGTGGGGAAGGCTCAGCATGCTCGTGGCCGCCACGCTAAGAAGGAAGGTGAGGAGCAGCAGGGCTGGGGCTGGGCCACTGGCCTCTGCCCTCTCTTTCCAAGCAGTGAGGTTGTCCCTCAGTTGACTTTCCCTTCCTATCCAACTGGGCTTCCTGGAGGAGCTGGGAGGGCAGTGGCAGGGATGACTCCTGTAACAGGAACTATTGAATGCATGTGGATTGGGGTGTGAGGGCATGTCTTGCTGCCCAGGTTCTGCCTGGGCCCTTCTCTCAGACCAAGGGGAGCAGAATAAACACCAGATTTGTAGATGCCCCTTGGCATGACCACCTGGGGACACTCCAGACTGGAAGGGACTGCTCTCCCATTCAACTCAGCACAAGATGTGAGCGATCTCCAACCCCTTTTTTATGCCATGCAACAAAAAGCTGTCTTGGTCCTCACAATTTCCCTGCTTTTGAGCTCTTCTTAAACTCAGTGGGCTCCCTGCCATGAGAGGTTTGGACTCTCAAAGGCTTGTAGGTGAAAAATACTCTGTCACTTGCTGTTCACTGAGGCTGAACAGTGGAGTTGAATGGCTGGCTTTCAGGCTGCCGGCACCTTGGCAAAGTTCTCAGAGGATAAAACCCAGAAATGTTTAATAACTGAAATCCAGACTTTTCAAAATAACTCAGAAGCAAATGCCCTCATGGGTGTGGAGGGAATGGGAAGGGGACCTAGAGAAAACGAAAACAAAACAAAAAAGATATCTCTAGGGAATGTGTCGAATTCTGCTACTGGGGGCTTCTGGAGACATGTCTCTGCAGAGTTGTCTAAGATTTTCTCGATTTATACATTCTCCAATGCAAATGCAACTGATCCAGTGTCTTTCTGAGAGGAATAATAAAATGAGGAGCACTTTCAAAATAAAATTGCTAATCTTTCAAACAGTAATTTTACTAATGTTCACTCATAATTACTTAGTCATGAAGTAGCTGGAGGTCCAATTTATGCTTGGAGATTTTTAAAACCATTGTCCTGAAAGTGTTGCAATACCTTTGCCCTCAGGTGCTAACATCAGCATATAATAATAAGATTCGTTGTCATCAAGGTATCCTGCACCCTGAGCTGGAAGAGAGAGACAGGAAGCAGAATGAAGATCCCACCTTCCAAGAGGGAATGGTCAGTGAACTACTATGCAACAGACCAGCACAAGTCCATGGAGCTGGATGGGATTCACCTGAGAGTACTGAGAGAGCTGGCAGAAGAGCTCACTAAGACACTTTCAATCGTTTGTCAGTAGTCCGGGTCAATGAGGTAGGTCCCAGGTGACTGGAAGCTGGCAAATGTGATGCCCATCTTTAAGAGGGATTGGAAGGAGGATCCAGAGAACTACAGGCCTGTCAGCCCGACCTCAGTGCCAGGTAAGGTCATGGAGCAAATCATCTTAAGTGCCATCATGCAACAAGTACGGGACAACCAGGAGGTCAGGCCCAGCCAGCACAGGTTTGTGAAAGGCAGTTCCTGCTTGACTGATGTGATCTCCTTTTATGACCAGGTGACCCACCCAGTGGCTGAGGGAAAGGCTGTGGCTGTTGTCTACCTGGACTTTAGTAAAGCACTTGACATAATTTCCCATAATATTCTCCTGGAGAAATTGTCTTCCCATGTAATGGATGAATGTACTCTCTCTGGGTAAAAAACTGACTGGATGGCTGGGCACAGAGATTGATTGTGAATGGAGCTGGATCCAGCCGGTGGGCAGTCACTAGTGGGGCTCCCCAAGGCTCTGTACCAGGGCCAGTCCTGTTTAACATCTTCATCGATGACCTGGATGAAGGGATTGAGTGCACCCTGAGTGAGTTCACAGACAACACCAAGGTTGGTGGGAGTGCCCATCTGCTGGACGGTAGGAAGTTTCTGCAGGGGGATCTGGAAGGCTGGGTCAATGAGCCAGGGCCAATTGTATGAGGTTCGATAACACAATAAGCCGAGTCTTGCAATTCCATGTAGCAGTACAGGCTGGGGGATGAGTGATTGGAAACCTGCCTGGGGGAAAAGGACCTGACAGTTATGGTTGACAGATGGCTAAACATGAGCCAGCGCATGCCCGGGTGGCCAAAAGGCTAATGGTATCCTGGCCTGTGACAGAAATAGTGTGACCAGCAGGACCAGGGCAGTGATTGTCCCCCTGTACTTGGCGCTCCTGAGGCCACACCTCGACCCCTGTGTCCACTTCTGGGCTCCTCAATGAGGCACTGGAGTGAGTCCAGAGCAGGACAACAAATCTGGGGAGGGGTCTGGAGCACAAGCCTTATGAGGAGTGGCTGAGGAAGCTGGGGTTGTTTAGCCTGGAGAAGAGAAAGCTCAGGGAAGACCTTGTTGCTCTCTTCAGCTACCTGAAAGGTGTGTGTCAGTCTCTTCATCGAGGCAGTTAGCAACAGGACAAGAGGAAATGGCCTCAAGTTGCATCAGGGGAGGATATTAGGAAAAATTTTTTCGTTAAGGGTTGTAAAGCATTGGAACAGGGAAGTGGTGGAGTCACCATCGCTGCTCAAAAAATGAATGGATATGGCACTTGAGGACATGGTTTATTGGTAAACATGGTGGTGGTGCTAGATTGATGGTTGGACTTGTGTGTCTCAAAGGTCTTCTCCAATCTTAACGATTCTATGATTCTACCTTCTTGAAACAGTTTCCTGAATAAGCAGTTTCTGGGCCAAGTTCTTCTCTGCTTATATCATTACCTGTCCTATTAACTTTAGTGGGTTGGAATGGGCCCAGTTCTACCCCCTGTAAACCAAATTAAACTCTCGTTTTCAGAACATAGACTTTGAAGAACAGAGAAATGCCAGTCTGTCATATTGGCAGTTCCAGTAGTTCAAGAAAACCACCCAAGGGTCCTGTCTGAATAAGTGTATGCCTTATTATCACCATAAGCATGGCAAAACCATGGTAATACTCAAAGAAGGCTGGGAAACGGGGAAAGCAGATTCCAACATGAAATTTAAAAAATCTTTAAATGCCATATTTAACAACGAGAGAGGTTCAATAGTTCATTTCATAGGTCATGATTTCCTGGGACTTGTGTAATTAGCAAAAAGTTGTTTTAAGTTTTAGGCAAACTGGAGTAATATAAACTAACACTATAAAAATGTGGGTGAGGTTTTCAAAAATACTTGAACAGGGTTTGACAGAGTTCCTTCCTGTATTGCATTGCATTTTGATGCAAGACAAGTCAGAGCCAGACAAGGATTTTGAAAAGTCCTTCATCTTTTCTCCAGCCTTCAGTTTTGGTGCTCCCATGTAGGAAAATAATACACTTTCTTATCTACAGACTGTAAAATCATGTATTTCAATCATGCTAATTGAAAACAAGCCTATTTTGGCTGAAAATAAAGGCTGACTTGCACTTCCTACCACTAAAGCAGATGACATCTGCTGGATGGAAATAATTACTCAGCATTTTACTCCAAACTTAAACACAGTTTCTGAAACATAGCTTTATCCCACCCATACCGCAAGACCACAGGGGTTTCATACCTGTGCTCCTTCAGCTTCTGCTTGTGGCACTTGAAAGGACAATAAAGACAAGTCTCCATTCTTCATAAAGGCTTTTATTACAAGGTTGTTCAAGGTGCATTGCTGAAAGCCCATAGGTGAGAGGATGCATGTGAAATTGGCAAAGGAGATTGACTAGAAAAAGAATATGTAAAGGCTAGGGCATTATCAAAAAGAACAAAAAATCTGAAACAACATACTTTCCTTTCCTAAATTAAATCCAAGTTTGCACCTAGTTTGTATGCTGCAAATGAAGATAATCCATGAGTTGGTGGGTAATAGTGCCAGTGAAACTTGTTTTTTTTTAATTGCTGAGGCTCAAACTTGGAGTTTCTGGGCTCTTTCTAGTAAGGGAAGGGCTATACTTAAGTCTTGTCTTTTTTTGGTGGCATTAGTAAATTCAGCAGCTCCTGTACAGTCGTGTCTTTCCCTGATACATGAAATTTATGTCTGCATCTCTCCTCCATCAAATCTGAGAAAAACTCACTAGGAGATTCAAGAGTTATTAGGGATACATATGTAAAGGTATATGCCTATATTGCTATGATTACAGAAGCCGTAGTTCTTTATGAACACAGGTTAAAAGTGTGGTAAATTAGGCTGAAACCAGAGCTGAGTGAAGAGTTCTTCTAAAATTTTGGTCAAATCTAAATCTATTATAATTTTATTATGTTTCTTAATATTACAGTCATTGGTGAGGTAAGCTTTTTTTTTTTTTGACAGCATTTGCTGCAAGCCAGTGCTGATTAATCACATAAATACAATATTTTCAACAAGCATTGTGCTGAAGCTGCTCCTGTAGGCAGTCAGATCTGGCTGAAGAGACACTCAGTGCCATGTGACTTTGGCTAACTAACTGGGTAGCTCAAATATTGGAGCTCAGTCATATGAACAAATAGTTGTGGTGAACAACTTGTGAGCCAGTCACAGACAGACGTTTACTTGCGGAAAACTTTCAGCTAATAGTACGTATTTCTGGAGAAGTCATAGTCTGTTTACAGGCAATTTCTGGCATGAACGGACTATATTCATCAATTAAAATGTTTAGTCTGAATTGGTTTCCAACTCTAATTGAAACTAAATGAAGAACTGGCTAATCTGGGTTGCAGCACTTTTCTTTCAAAAAGCTCCAGCACATATGCCTCTTCTCGATGTATTGGTAACTGTGCATGAGTTGTTCAACTTTGTCTTTTCTCAGGGGTGTGGGAAGCATGCTGCTTTTCTTGACCTTCTGTGCTGGTTGGCAGGTTCTTGGTGAAGTCTCTCAAAACTAAAGAAGGAAATCAGTAAGAGCAGGAAGTTGAAGCATGTCCAAATAATGCTAATGGTATTTGCACAGGTTTGCCAAACCATGGCAAGTCACAGCTGATCACAAAGTGGGTGTTCACTTTAAGTAGGAACATCCTTACCTTGTGCTTTCCATGGAAGCTTTTCTCCAACAGGAGCCTGGCTGGGACTCCTTGGCAGGCTGCACCACTTGCTCTGCCAGCAGTAGCTGTTACCCAGCCAGGGAGACCCTACTTTCCCTGGTACATTTCCTGGTAAATTTCTCCAGTTTCTGTTGATGCTTGGTGTTGTGAAGGACAAAACTCACATAGCCATGTCACAGAAATAATCCACTGTAGACGTCAAGATGCTAGTTGGCTGCAAAATCACTGTAAACCAAAAAACATTGCTGGCAACAAGAGACTTGGGGTAGGAGGGCAGAAGACTCTGTGGTCCATGGATGCTGCCAAAATTCATGGCAATCCATGAAATGAGAAGCCCTTTGAAAGATCTGCCCTGAAAGAGAAAAGGCATTTGGTCTATGGATTAGAGCTGAGAACACCACCAGAACTCTCAGCCCACCACGTGGTGTTCTTCACTGGAAAAGTCCAAAAACACTCCCCCCGCGGGACCAGACTGGGGAAAAATGAATGGGTGCCCCCTCCTTCCTGCTCTTGTTTTCATGCGAGAGGCCTGGGTCAGGTGGGAGACAAACCATGCACTCTCGGGAGAGTTTAGGCCACTTCTCAGTTCCCTGTCGGTAACACAGAGCTATCAAAGGTTCATATAGGCTGGTTCAAATTAGCAGCACTGGTGAAACTAACTATTGTGGTTGTTCACTCTTGTAATTTTCCGGGCTTTTGAGAAGAGCTGGATCAGTCTATAAGGGAAATGTGACACACCGTCTCTTAGTTTTGCTGTTGTTTTTGGCAACATGGAAGTATCTTCAGCATGCTCCATTACCCAATACCAGAAGACACACAGCCTTCTCATAGATGATACGGTTTCAGCTTGTAACTTACAGTGTAATGAGCAAGACAGATTTTAAAAATATTACATTTAATGGCAGTTTAGCTGTATATACGCTCTTTGGAAAGCATCAACAGCAAAACTGAAAACCAATATTGGTACTCAAATCTCTCTAAAACCACGCAGCTTGTGACTGGAGCCAAGAAATAAAGCCAGTGTTCCCACTCTGTGTGGATTTAAACAGGAGTCATTTGGGATCCATGGGTGTTGACTGGGCTGTTGCAATGACAGAGGGCGCTGGGCTAGCCACAGACAAGCTAATGTCTCATAAAATGAAAACTAGTTGGTGCTTTTTGGATAAACTTGTTACTGAAAAGTTGGAAACCTCTTTGTCTTCTTTGTCTTTTGTTTTAGCAGGAAAGCCAGTTGCAGTAAATTAGGCAGGTTTGCTGGGTGCAGATCTCAGAACAAAGGTTTTCCTTTTGGCCAACTTTATTCATGCCAATGATGACAAATATCAGAGGTCTCAGCTGACTAGAAGAATGTGACTAACCTTCCACAAATGTGTCCCTCAACTCCACAATGAAAAATTAATAGAGGAAGCAGAAAGAACAGTGACTACTTTAGTGCAATATACAATGTAATTTTTTTCAAGACACTGTTCCATGAGTGAGGGAATTCTGGCCTAGATCTTCATTAAAAGGTGATACAGATCAATGCAGGCTAGTAAAATAAAGTCTCAAAGGCTCAAAAACCTTGAGGCAAGGAAACAAAAGCAAACCATCACATATATTATTTCTGAATTCCCATCATCTCCTAAACTGATCTGACCTAGGACTTCTGGGCATCGAGGCTTGGCTGCAGATCAAAGAAAGAAAGAGAAGAGGTGGCAGAAGGTGCTTCCGTTCCCTCGCTGAAGTTCCAGCGGTGCTGGCTTAGCTGCTAACACAAACAGAAAGCAAACGACACTCCAAGCCCCTGCTGGTAAATGGTGTTGACTTTTGCCAGTGGAAAGAGCAGACCTGAGCTCAGTGTACACTTCTGGGTGAAGACAAAAGACAAAAGCCTTCCAGGCAGAACTAGTAAACTAAGGAAAGTCAAAGAGGAAATTCTTGTGGGAGTGCTGTCAGCATTGCTGTGATGGATGGTGATTGTGGTCCCGGGCACGGGCCCCACACAGCTCAGACACAAACACCCTTCAGCCAAACACTGTCCAAGTGGTGATGCCCTGTGCCCCTAGAGAGCCCCAGTGGCTGTCCGTGCAGTGGTCTGCCTCCACTGGTGTCCCAGTCCAACATCTCCAGTATCTCCCTATCTACTGGTTTGTGTTGCCACCAAAACACTGCTGTAACCCAGAACTGGCCAGGGGTATGGCTGATTTGGAAGCAGGCTGTAAGGGGGCTGGAAGAGTATGAGTGAAACATCGGATCTTGGAAACCTCATCAAGGTTTCTCAGTATGCCAGCAACTCTCTGAGAGAAACACAAATTACTGAGCCTCAAAAACTTCTAAACGATAGAAAATAATTGTGAGATTGGAGAGTCCAGCCAAAACTAGCTGCACAGAGCTTTTTCCCAGAAAGCTGGAAGTGTGTGTGTATGCATGTTAGAGGCTTTTCTCTCCTTCAGAGCCCCAACACCTGCTTCCTTCCCAGGCTCAGCAGGAGAGATGTGAGGCTGAATTCAGTTCAGGTACAGCCTGTCCTTTATAGGTATCTGAAGACAGGGCATGCCAGGAGAGTGCTGCAGAGCCTGTGCTCTCATGTGCTTTCCTGTCTGGCACCAAACTTCCTCGTTAGTTTGAGCGACAGGGGCTGCACTGCCAAAAGGAGATAGTTTAATTACTGTTTTCCTCCCTCCTTTCTTATGAAGTGGCTGTAAAACTACTCACTGCTGAACCTGAGCCATCCCAAGGAACTGACCGAGCGAAATATTTAAGAGGACTATTTATTTAGGCGTCAGCTTCATAGGCTCCCTTCATAACTGTCTGTACAACTCTGAAGCTACTGAGGATTTCCATAGCAAATAATATGATTTACTAGGACTGTCTTGGTTCCTGTGCACAAACTCTCTCAACCATGCACAGACGGATGGCGTGAAATGGAGCCAAATACACGAGGAGCTGGTTCAAATCAGGGGACCTCAATATGAGGCCACACCAGCCTGGAAGGCACTCAGACCTGGGTTTCTGAACTTCCCCCCTCTAGAACATAACACTTGCATGGAGTCTTCAAGGGTGGGACAAAATGGGATTGGTTTATTTGGAAATAAGAAATCAGCTTGCATGTACTTTCTCTGAGTGCTAGCTTGCTCATAGCATCTATGGAAGTGTTTCCTTTCAGTAAGAAGCCACTTTAGCTGTTGCAAGATTGTAATTCCCTTGTGCTCCCTGCCAGCACGCAGTATATGGAACATGCTGGTAGCCCTTCGGCTGGGGACCCCCACAGCAAGGAAGAGAGTATGATTAATAGACAAACAAAGCAGCAGATGGGAATAGACAGCATGGAATCCACAGACCACCAAGAGAGCTGGTTGTCCAGATAAAAAAAAATTCTGAAGCATTAACACAATGACTTGGGTCAGCTTATTGAACTCTGAGGGGGTCTGGTAACAAAAAGGGAAGGAAAGCACTTTTCTATCTCCTATATGGGGTACATGAGCAATTAATACAGATATCTCAAAGACAAATAATCAAACCACTCCTCATCCTTTCAAGGACAGAATGACAGGTCTCCTATTGAGAAGAAGGTGAAGCACAGATGCAATACATCATGGCTTTGTAAGGTTTTCTCCTAGTGTTTTGCAAGATATTCTTATAAGACAGCTTGGGAAATAGGAACCAAGTGGTTGCAAAACTGGTTTGGAAGTCATATACAAGGAGTAGCTGTCAGTGGTGCAACACTGCATTAGAAGCTGGGTACAGAAGCAGACCTCTCCTGTAGTCAGCCGCATTCACTGTCTTCCTCAATGACCAGAAAGATGAAAGAAAGAGCATGCTTATTAAATTTAAATCTGGTGCCAACTTTCCAAAATACTGGAAGACAGGGTAAGAGTTCACAATGATCTTGGCAACTTGGAGCAGAGGTGTGAACTGATGGAAAAGGGGAAAAACAACTCAGAAGCAAAATGTAAACTATAGGGATGGACACAAGTCTCCTGTTGCTTCAGGTCTACAATTAACAAGCACCTTTCTAAATGCCAGGATTCCTGTAGCTCCTAAAAATATTGGCAAGGATTAGCACACATCATACAGGACTTGCTGTCCCAGATAGCTGTATGATCTGTTTCTTCTCCAACCAACTGCTGCATATAGTAAAAAGTACCTTCTGGTAAAGCAATTGCTGTAGGAAAGGAGTTGAGGTGATTCAGGTCTTCAGTATTCTGTTTTGTAAAAGGTGCAATTTCTTCAGTTTTCCTTAAGGAGGTCCAGAAAACTTTCTGGTTTTTGTTTTAGAATTTTCTTTTCATGGGGGTCAGATGTTCTTATCAATGTCCTTCCACTCAGAATGTTTCTTGTGAAAACTGAACGAGAAGTTTCCTGCTTTAGAAACCAGGAGTGAGTGGGCAGACCTCTCCACACAACAACACTGAAGGGCCAGTGGAGACGAGGGCACCCAGGCGACCCTGCCAGGGCACCGTGCCATGCCTGTGTGGTGGCACTGCCGAAATAGGGACAGACAGCAGGCGGTCCATGGTGGTGCAGCGCCCTGGGCTCTGCATGCATCCAAAGCATCCCTGCGAGAAGGAAGCAGGAACAGTGTAGACAGCCACAGGAGTTTGAAGGCTGGACGTGATCCTTGTGATGGGACATCAGCGTATTCAGCCTTTCTGGTGGGGTGTAAAAAAGTCCAATGACTGGAAGTTGGAAGCAGGCCAATTCATACTCGAAATAAGTAAGTCCCTACTTTTTGAAGCAGGAAGGTAACTATAGTGCAGATTTTTTATTGCCCAACTTCTTGAAGGAGAGATTGGGTATTTTTCTAAAAGATGTGCTTTGATGCAGGATAAGTTTCTTGCCATCTGTGTGTGCCATGGGTGTGCAGAGCTTGGAGGTGGGGTGCCATGGCTGGCAGCTCCGGATAAATAGGCAGAGATGGTTGTCCCAGCCTCCCTGCAGCCCATTCCACAGCCACCAAGAGACATTTCTGCCCATCACTTCCTCCTCTTTCTATTTTCTCTCGGAGTATGGACCCTGCCGAAATGATAACCCTTACTATGAGATAAATGAGTGAAAGGTAACGGCCCACGACACACGGGAGGACAGCGTGTCCCACCTCTGTTCCCTGCGCTCTGGAAAGTGCACCTGGGCTGTGGGCGAGCCGAACATATAATGAGTGCCATCTGCTGGCAGACGGGAACAGGGTACTGGGGATAACGGGGCGAACAGCGAGGGCTTTGCACCCTGCGTGCCCTCTCTGCTCTCGGGTGCTGCAAGGCTGTGCCTGCGAGCCCCGGCTCCCGCTGTGCCGCGGCCGTGGGTGCCGGGGGCGGGCGGGCTGGCAGAGGGACAGCATGAGCCTCCTGCCATCTTCCGCACTCAGGAGCTGGCGCTCCCTGCGGCTGTGTCCTGGCGGGGACAGACGGACAGCCATGAGAGCAGGAGCCTCTGGCCAAGAGGGAGCCGAGGTGTCCTGGGTGATGGGATGGTGCACAGGAAGGTGGCGGGTGGAAGGTGCCCAACACCCTACAACGCAGGATCCTTACAGCCTGCGATGGGTGGGCAGTGGTTCAGATCTCCTAACTTGGCCTGAGAACTTCTTTACATTGCTCACTGCTCTGTTTTAAGCCAAAACAAAAGGGAATTTTAGAGTATAAATGGAGGTGTCTATGTGGTTTCTATTTATTATATAAAAATCAAATGACACACAGTCTAAATCCATTGTGTATCTTTGTTGGTGAAAACCTCAAAAGATAAGAAAATACTGGTCACCAAGTATCAATGTTGTGCAAATTCAGAGCTATAATAATGCAGTAAACCCCAACCTTCTGACAGGCAAAAGTATTTCTGTGCAGGCGCTTCCAAAAAAATGCCATTGGAATAGCATTCTGTAGGAGGTGTTTGCTAATAGATGTGAGGACTGAGCAACACTTGGAAGGGTCATTTCTGTTCACTGACAGGATGGTGCTAATCCCACTAGAAAATAAGACAGCCATGTACTATCTATGAGATAATTATACTCAGTGATGGAAGACAAAGCCTAATTATAAATACCATATCAGCTAAAAGAGCTGAAGTGTGGTGTTGACTTGGAGGGGACTAAACTGCAAAACATTTTTTTCTGTTAATTATAATGTGCACTTATTACCCTTTTTATTTGGCAAAATACTTGTTTCCTTCCTGCCAGTTTTTCAGGGACTGTTGTTGCTGCACTTTCTGCCTGAGGATGCTGGAAACTTCTCAGAGAATAAAGACATGTGCAATGCATATGAAACCCCCTGCTCACGGTTTTCAAGTGCGCTGCTTAGCTTAGGCATGGCTTCCTTTTCCAGAGCAAGTAATCGCTAGTGGTGGTATGTGTCTTCACCAGCACCGCAGATTTTTAGATTTTTCTTGCTTGAATTATGCAATGAGATATAAGATTTAAGACCTAAGTTAAAGAAGGTTGTCAGCCTCAAGGACCTCAGTTCATCTTGCGACACCCTTTGGATGTGAATGTGAAAGCTCTGAAAAATGAAAACCATATTATTTCTACTGTTTGGCTTGAATTCTTACTGGAATGTTTGTTCCATGTATTTCAAAACAGAACAAGTGGAGCAAACACTTCCTGAATTAAGATCTGCAATGGACCTGTGAAGATGTAACACAGGCAAAATGTAGAATAGAGGGTTTTGACCAAGTCCTGCAAAGGCCAGTTTAGACCTCTGCCATGTTAACATATTATGGGCAATACTTATAAAAACATTGCTGCCACAAACATGTTTGGATACATGGCTTTTGTAAGATGCAAAAATAAATTCAAACAATAAAAATTTGGAGAGGGAAAAGTCAAGAAGTTATGTATCACCATACCCAGCACAACATAGAGCTCTGATCTGAGCTGAGGTCAGTGGAGGTTTTTTCCCCTGATTTGGGTGGGTATCCCATGCAGGTCCATTGAGAAAAGGGATGTGACATAGAACATGCACATTATGCCCCAGTACAGACCTTGGCTTTGCTCAGGGGGCCAAGCAAGCTCTGTAAATAAAATATTCTTTACACAAGTGTTATATCCACAGGTGCAAATTTGCACATGAGATCCCAACTGAGAGAGGAAAGGCTGTTAGTGCCCTGTGTCTGTCCTTGCTCTATGGGATCTGTAGTTATGGAAGCATGAGGGATTAAGAGAACAGCTTGCCAGTTGTTATTGTAATAGCCTCTTTCGACCCAATTTATTTACACTTGAAAAAATTAGAATGTAAACTTCTTCCACAAGACAAATATTTACTGTTTATTTTTACAATGTGTGTTTTTATGAAAAGTGATCAATCTCCAAGTGAATATCATGATTACTGTTTTTGTTCATGTGGTGCATACACGTGCAACAAAGGCAGATGCCTTGTGAAGGGGACTTAATTCTTTGAGATGAGTTTATAAGCAGTTCAAAGAGAGGAACTCACTGCTTCTAACTGAGAAGGACAGAGAGATCCTAGCTATTAAATGTAATCTAAATAGATTTATAATATTTTTTAGAGGTTGTATGTAAACAGAGATGCCTTGTTTATAAACAAACATGTCAATTTCAGAGAAACATGCATCTAGTTTCAGACACCAGTAAGGTTTCCAGAGGTTTTTGCTGTCACTCTTCTAATCTCGTGTACTTGAAGTGACACTCAGTTTCCTGCTCCTCCATGCTTAGAATTTTAAATAATAGCATACAAATCTGAAGTGGTTGAGAATAAGAATGAGCAAAGTATGTTGGACCAGGTTTTTTGTAACACATTTCCTCCACTTGAAGTCTGTGCTGGTTGAAAATGGATGGACTGAATCCAGTGTAACATGGATCAATGTGCGCAAACTCCTGCTACAGCTTTAGGAAACAGAGAGGAAAAGCTGGGCTTCTTCACCTGGGTTTGTTTCCTCTTGCCTTAGATGTCCACAGTGCATTTCCCAGAGCCAAACATCTCTGTTTTAGGAGGAGTTGAGCTGTGCCCATTTCTCTCTGTGTGAAGGCAGCCTGACCAACTCGTTCAGCTCTTTGGTGAGGTGGATCCTACCCTCACTGTAATGCACTGCAGGCCTCACTCCAGCAGTACCAAGCTCCGTGCTTGCTTGGGAATATTGGCTTTGGACATGCTCTTGGCTGTGTCCCTATGTCCCAGACAGGAAACTTCAGTCCAGCTCACTGAAGAGCAGAATGAGCTTGGAGGGGAGCAGAGCCTGAGGGGCCAAGGCACAGAGGGTTCAGGCAGACTTGTAGAGCCTGTGCCAAAAGTCACACTGCCCTTACGGCCACCATCCCCTGCCCCATCAGAGAGCCTGGGAGGCCTGGCTGCACATCCCGCTGGGGGATTGGGGTGTGGGAAGGCAGTCCAGCCCACACACAGAGAACCCTGCTCTGCACTAACATCACACTGGAGAAGATCCTTCACAGATGAGAACACCCTGCTGTTCTTGGTCTTGGAAAGGCCTCTTTTACACATCTCTCACTGGAAGAGTGAAAAACTCTTTCCAGACATATGGCCTAAGTTTCTTTGTCCACTCCTCCATTGGCATGTAGATACCCTCTACCCTTCCTCTACCCCGCACCCTGCTCTTCTTATTTTTGCAGGACCAAAAATAGAAAAAGATCGTTTACTTAATTTTGTAATGGATAGCTGAATTTTCTGGGGGGATGAGGAATGTGGAAAGAAAAGTGTTTGTTTTTGTTTCGGGATAAATTTTTTGGACCTCATTACATTTTCTGTCTTTTCCCTATAATTCTTGGCAATAAACACTTAAACAAGATGAGGAGAAGAACTCCAGATGAAAAAGTCTGTGTGAAATTAAGGGATTGTTGACTTTCATTCAACAGAGACTAATGAATTAGTACATTGGTATTATCTGTTCATGGTGTCCCCAACTTCTGTTTTCCAGACACTTGATTCTGAACACGGGATAAGACCTTCGTACAGAGGTCCTTGCTTTGAGGACTCCAGTTTTCTAGATAATATGAAAACTGGGAATCCCAAGCATATTAAGTACGATATCAGTACAATTGCTTTTCCCAGCAGATATCTGAATGTTTTTAATGCACATATACGCTTATGTTGCACATAAACATCTTCAGCTTACAAAGGGGAAGCTATAACAGAGAAAAGGAGAGTTGGCTTGTGGTGCTCCAGCAGTTCTGTGTGCAAACCTGGCACAACCACTTCTGTGTCAGCTGACAGACTCTGCTACACTGGATAAACTTCCTTTAGATTGTTCTCTTGAATATAACACCGTTTCTTCACTTAGCTTGAAGAAGTGTCATCCAGCAAGAAATATGGGTTCTCGACCTGCCATATAAAGCAGAACCTTAATAAGGAAAAAAAGGAGGAAAGATGTAAGAAAAAAAATGTAGATGAAGAGATAAAATTCAAGGATATTTGATAAATGAAGTAAAAATAAAGTCCACATCTGCCTTTGTACTGAAACTTGGGGAATTCTGGCAACCAAAACCCTTAAACCGTCCTGTGTTGACTCTTGGCGATAAAAGGAAGATAATGTTCATTCTTATATCTGAACCATTTGGATGCTGACAAGTCACACTAACAGAACTTACAGCTAAGTTGCCCTTTAGACAGAGCAGCATGAAATCAACCATCAATGAGATGCTGGCTGCCTCCCTTCTCTGCTGAGTCCCTTCTCCAGCTTTCGGGCTCACCCACAGAGAGCAAGGGAGAGCAGCAGAGGTACTGCTGAAAGTGTTAACACAAAGCCTAGGTGGGGGAATTAAAATTCCCTTACTGCAGATACTGGGAAGGTTCAAGCAACAGTGTGGAGTCACACAGCGTGAAGACGGAGTGCACAGGTGGTAAATGTTCACGGTGTATAAGCAGTGGAATATGGAGCTGCTTAGTGACATGGAAAGGAAATGCAGGGATCAGGATCATGCAGGATTAAATTCAAGCATCCTTTAAATTAGTGTTATTGAGTAGGGATGCATCTCTGCACATGATGGCTGGAATTGACCTTTTTAAGCAGCCTTGTAAATTTAACATTACTGGCTGTACCCCTTTTTCATACTTATTCTTTCAGTTTGTTCTTATTTTAACTATACAACTTTTATCTTAATTTCCTAATTAATCTTAAAAGCCAAATGGATCAAAAAGCAATATGTGGTTTAGCACTGTCACTAGAGTTGCAAGTTTCTTTCAGGGTGCATGCAAAGCTACTCATGGACCTCTGAATTTATATTAGAAACAGGTACTTGAAAGCAGAATTGGGGGCAAACAGTTTCTGTCTTGGAGTTATGGATTTTTAACTTATTGATGAAAGATTAGATTGAGGATCCTGCTGACATAAAGTACCAAGTGATGACTTACATGGGAATGAAAGTATTCTGAACCCTCACCCTGCTTCTGTGTCCTTCTCAGCCGCTGATGTTGGACACAGGCACATAGTAGTCCATCTATGTAGGTGAAATTTGGGTCTGATCCAGCATGTCTAGTGGTATTTTTCTACCAAAATTTAGTAAGGAAAATCTCTTATTAATTTCAGACACTTACAAGTACAGTGGCGTGAGATACTAAACACCAAAACCTTTATCCCTCCAAGCATTCTGCTACACCCAGTGAAGAAAAATGGGTATCCAAGTGCCTTAGGGAAAGAAAAATTACACCTGTAGGAGGCATTTTCTCCCCAGGAGACTAGAGGGGACTGACCTGTGCCTAGATGGCTTATTTTAGGTACATTAGTGAGGTAGTAGAACTTCCACCCATCCTATTGCCAGGTGTAGAGAAAGGTCTGGAGGAGCTGGAGTAAAGATTTGAGTAATAACAGCTTTCACTCAGATCACAAGAGCTCTTGGCACCCAATAAAAAGAACAGGGTATGTTTGAATCAAAGCCTTCCCCTTCCACCCCTATTCACTTGCCTTTTCATTTTGAACGTTCCTGCCAGGATCTGAATAATCTACAACATACTGACTGGCATGGTTCCCTCCAGCTGAAAGACAAATGGGAGAGAGAGGGGTGATTACCTCTCCAGCTTGCCAGCAGGCTTGCTTTTTAAACTAAACCACTGTGCTGCTGCAGCGAGGCTCCTGTAAAGCATGGTGTGTGCAGACAGGGAGGCACAGCTGGTGCACAGCATCGGTGCCAGCCCAGCCACACCCAGCTATGCCACTCTCCAGTGAGCAGCAGTGGTGGTCCCGCACTGTTCCCCTCCGGTCTGCCTGTTCAGCAGGCAGCACACAGCAACCTGGGCTGGACTACACTCTAATCACATAGTCAACGGGATTGTTCACATTCTTAAAATTAGGCACCTGCTTAAGATCTGACGGCCCCACCTTATCCCTCTGAGGGTCTGGGTGCTGCTCAGGACCGCACGGCTTTTGAACCCTGAAGTGTTCATTGCTCTCCAAACTGATGATGCTCAACTCTACTGTCCAGGCCACTTCCTTGGAGAAAACGTCTCTGCTTTGCAGTGTCCTCCTGTCTCCAGAGGCCTCAGTCAGGATATTCAGTGACCTACGCCTTCCAGTGCTCAGCTCTGAGCACTCCCATGAATTCATTCTCCTACGACCTGTTGTGATCACTCTCCTAGAGATCACAGCGTTCTAGCAAATCCATATCATAAAACTGGCCATGATAGGGATGCAAATCCTTACCGTAAAACTATGCCCATGGGTTAACCAGCCTTCTGCTGGTACATCCTCTTAGGTTTTAATGACAAGCAACACATGCAGTTTCACTGGACCAGAAAGTCTCCTCCAGCCTTTTCTTTTTAAGCCATGCAGTGCTAATGGAGGAATTAAACTCTTAAACCTGATGTATAAACACATGTTCTGTGTAACTACACAGAAGTAAAAAGCTATTAACTTCAATAATTGCTGTTGCATTTGGTTAGACTTCTTCTATCCCCCAGAAACATACAGCAATTCAGCATGTCTACCAAGGGTCCTTTCAAGTCTGGAGCAACTGCTCTTGACAGTGTCCCAATGAACACTAAGCCAAAAATGACAGAACAGACATATGAAATCTTAGGTTAACCCCCATCGTTTCCAGGTGGCTCTTCTCTGAAAGGAGATTGGATGGGCCAAACTGATCTTTGCCCCAGCAGAGCCAGACAGACCACCTTCCCAGAGGAGCAGACAAACCTCTCTGCTCAGATCCAGCAATGTTATTTGGCATCAAGTGGGAAAAAATGCACCCATTCTGGTAATCTTGGAGAATTTCAAGTTCTCAAGGTTTCATCCATTGTGAGACAGATATTCAAATACGAGCACAAATGGTTTAATTTTTATTTTTATTTTTATTTTTACATGGTATAAACTGTACTACCTTCTTTGCTGGTGTAAAATACTGTAGCTATGATCTAAGCTGTAGAGGTGCTTAGTTTTACACCACTTGGAGATCCAATGGTCTAAGCCAGCCCTTCTGAAAGAGACAACAATTCATTCAGTACAGGTTATGACATTATTCTGTTTGCACTTTAAAGTTAAATTCAATAGCTAAAATAGTCTAAACGTTTCTTGCCCCCAAGATCAAGATTTCTGGGTATAAATACTAAGAAAATAAGAATATAAATACTAAGAACCCTGACATCTCTCTCATTGATCAGCATTTCTTAGAGGTGATATAGGAAAAAATACCTAGCTCCAGGTAAGAGCAAGATAAAATCTGAGATGTGGGGCCATATGAAATCTGCAAACAAAGATTTCTTTAGGGTAGCTGCCTGCGGAGACTTGTGTACAATTTTGATTGGAGGGATGAAGAGAGAAGAGGATAAATAAAATAAACTACCCATAAATTATATTTAAATGTAATTTTTAATATATCAGGTATTTTAAAATAATAGGGAATCACAAACTTTTCCTCTTTAGATATCACAGCCAATACTTGAACATTATGTTTACCTGAAAAGTCACCTACCCTGCATATTTTTGGATCAGAAAAAAGATTCAATTATACTTGACCTGCATACATTTTCTTGCTTTTCTGAATGTGATATGGTGTGCCAGATGATTTTTTTGACTGAGCAGTGTGAGCAGATGAAGGGCATCCACAGGGATAATCTGACTAGCATGCTCAATCCATCTGGATCACATCAGCTTTTTTCCCCTCTCATAAGGACATAGGAGAGAGGCAAAGGAAAAACCTGATGAATTGCTCCCTCAGTTTAGTTGGCCACTTACATAAACTTCAGGCTCATTTCATAAAATATGGCCCCGAGTCTCTTCTAACCTCACCATACTTCATGATTTTCAACTGAACCCACTCAAAAGCCTATTTAGAATCTATGATGCTTAACCAAGCATGTGAGCAAAATTTCCCTAAGGATCCCGTCACACAGAATGAATTCTAGCAACTTTTAAAGAATACTTATTGACTTAGCTCAGCTACTTTAAAGTTATGTTTTACACTCATTAAAATAATCCTCCTGCTTATTCAGGACCTTTTCAGCAATGAGATCATTGATGAGAACAACACACGAAACCTCTGTCCTATTTGTTTCTGGGCAAGCATGTGTTCCCCTTGTAGAAGGAGAGCAGAATGACTGTCCACTCCATTCCCATACCCTTGGGTAGGGAGAGCTAAGTAATTGCTGACTGGCAGTTTTCCAATCCCTTCCTACAGATCTGAAGTGATGGAAACTCTATGGGCTCCATGGGAAATATGTTCCAAACTTCACTGTCCATTATGCTGCAAAGTTATTCCTAATGTCTTTTCCTAGTTAAGTGCTGAACATCTTGGTCAAGGAATAGACTCAACTTGTTCTAAATCATTTGAAGAATCCCCAAAGTAAATTTTCTGGGATAGATTAAGCCAAATTTCTTCTAACAGTGAGGAATATGTTGCTACATTTTTACAGATATTCAAAAGAGCAAGTAGATAGTTGATTAAACAGATGAAAGTTCAAAGCTTCTAAACTGTATTCCATGCACAAGCTGAACCTCTAAGGGTTTCAGAAGCTTTCTCTGCAATTAATATAGTGCCACACTGCCTATTTGACCTTTTCTGATTAAAATGTCATCAAATCATGGGTAATGTTTTCTTGATGAACAACAGCAATGAAAACTCTTCATTCACCAGAAGCCCCATTTATTCAGTAACAGCTGTACCTGTCCTCCTTTGTTTTACTGGGCTCTGTTGTATCAGAGGACTCCTATGACACAAGATCACTTCTCTCAAATGTTTCCCAAAATGCTCTTTCCTATAGCATAATGGTAGAACTAATTTCTACTCTTCTTAAATGTTGCCTTACTGTGGGAGACTGTCATATGACCTGGGTTGGGACACTTAAATATATCTTCCTCCTTGAAGACAATACTGCAATATCTGAGGGTTGGGTGCAGTCATCCAGCCTCTATAGTTGTTGCACTAATCCTGTGTTTTGTCCTATCAACAGGATTGTACATGTGGGAAATACTGTGAGGATCACAATTTAACCCTCATCTTTGGGATACGTGACAAAATATGTTCCTCACTCTCCTTCCCACTTCTGCACAAAAAAGAAAAACACTCAGTTTTCTTATTGTAGTGGGCAAAACTACAATTCCCAGTGCTCTAGCAGCAGGATTTTCTTATGTAGAAACTTCTGCTGGCAGAACGATTGCGGGTCCCTTCTTTCTCCTGCCTATCACGCACAACAGCTGGGACTGATATGTCTGAACCCATCTGTATCTGCTCTTTGTGTACAGAGCTGAAAGGAAAAAGCAAGCTATAGGACTTGGCTCTCTTTAAGCAGCAAAACACAGCTAACCCCTGGTCTCACGAGACCAAGAGAACTGATACTCCCCATCACAGGATGCTTCAGGAATGGAGATGCCGTCTAAATTGAAGAGGTCTGGTCCAACATGTTTCCAAGAAGGCAAAATGAAAACTGGCCTGGGTAAATGTTTTCACAAGAGTCAATAAAGCTGTACATTTCTGGCCTGTTTTTCACTTGCTGACCAATACTTAGCCTTTAACAGCGTGGGATCAAAGCTCACCCTTGGGGAGATGGAGCTCTAATAAGCCTGCTGTCCTGCCAGCTCTGGCCCTTTTGGGAGTGACAGCTGCCTCCACAAGTCACTTGCCCCTCTCCTGCTTCCTCCACTTTTTTACCCCCCTCCCCGTGCTCTGGGGTGTAACATGGGGGGAGCTCTGCTCCCCAAATTGCTTAAATCACTCACTTTCTATGGTCACCTTCGCCCAAAATCTTCTCCTTGCAGAGGGGACAGATGCAGTTTCATTTTTGTACCTCTCCCCTGCCTAAGTCTCCTCAAGACCTTGAGGTCCCGCCTGCCACATCCTACTTACTGACTGGTTTGTACCTCCAAAGCTACAGCACCAAGGAGCTCTTGCTCGTGCCTCTCCTTTCTGCTTTGTGTAACTCCACATGGGACATACTGCTGCTAGTACACCCGAGGAGTGAGATGTGCCTCAGTGATGCACCAAAACTGACAGAAATCTGTTGCTTTCTGAAAAAAAAGTGTTGGCAAGCATGTGTTTGCACACAGTGCCCTAAATTTTAGTTTTCTGTGTCAATAGAAAGCAACGTACAAGAAGACAGATATCTTCCCACAGCACTTTTTCCCAGAGCCTTGAATTGTCTGGACATAAATTGCCATGCAAAATTATTTCTTTTCTGCTTGCCCATATATGAGCTTATACAGAACTTTGAAACTCAGTGAAGCAGTGGTGACCGGCGTACGACACATTCTGCCCAGAGGAAGCAATTATTGATTTAAGGCACTGTGTGAATGAGTCGGGACTTTGGCACCTATCAGTGAAACACCTCTTGGTTTTGAGGTTTACTCCTGTCCTTTCTAAATACAGATTGTGGGGCTCCCCCCTCTAATAGGGTGCACCAGTTCCCATTGCCATTTTTTAACTGGACTGGTGGCTCTTTCTCCAGCAGTCAGATTGCCCTCTCTTACAAGGGAGGCAGGACAGGTAAAATCTTTGTAAGGACCTCATACAGAAGAAGACCAAGGTCTCTATCCTGGATTGAAACCAAAAAACCTGTGCTAAGGGATGGCTGCAGGTTGCTCATGAATGGCAAATGATGCTGGCTGGCAGAACCAGGTGTGCTTCAGCAGCTGCAACTCCAAGCAGGCCCACAGAGCTGGGAGATGGCAGATGTGTGAGCAGAGGTTTGCCAGCCCCCCTGATTAGTGCTGGAAGCCACTTTAGTCTCTGACTGGCTCCAGAGACTAAAGTGCCAGAGAGAAAAAGGTGTCACAGCACTATTTTCCATCACCTACAAATAGCTCTGCCCTTTGCAGCACTCATCTTAAGCCTAGTTTGACAAGGGCTGAGCCCTAAGTGTTTCTCACAAGAAAAGCTGGTTTGTTTTAGTTTGTGTATTGAACAGCAGCTCTTGCTGTGCCGAAGACTGCTTGTAGCAGTTGATTATTTCCACATGGTTATCTACAAGCCTGAACAGCCTGTGATGCAGCTAACTTCATACCAGGAAGATTAGGCACTGGAGGGTCCCATCGGGGCCAGGATGGGCTGCACAGGGAAGGTGAGCAGGTCCAGAAGACAGCATACAGGGTCAGAGAGCACAAACAAAACTGGGAGTCTGCAGGGCTACTCATGTCAATTCTCTATCTGCTGAGGCTGAACCCTTTCCTGCAGGCAAGACCGGCACATCACATTGCACATGCTTTCTCTCTCTCTTATTTTACAGATGTCAGCTAGTTTTGAACCTATTGAAGATTTCCTAAGCCTGTCTTAGACAAGTTGCCCACCATCTCTATTTTTTCTCCCCAAGGCTGTCATCAGAGAGAACTTTTCTTTATGCTACACAGCCAGTGTAGCAGTACACAGCCAATGGTCCCTCTACAGACACCTTCTTTTGGGCATCAGGGATCCCAAGTCACCTCCCAGCACAAAAAGGCAAGGCCAGTCAAGTCCCAAAGCTCTGCCTGAAGTTATTCATTTGTGAGGAGATACTCTAGCCCTTTTCCCCTTCTATATTCCCCTTGCCAATACTGGTATGGAAACTTTTCTGCTTCTCTCCTCTCCACGAACATGTAATAGTGCCAAAACCCAAGTTAAGAACATGCCTCTGTCAATGTACTCTGTAAATATATCTCAAAATAGTCACGTTGGTCAAAACATATTTCAGTACTTTGATTCAAATGCAGATGATCTCATAGGGGGAATTGCAATGAAATGAAGCCATTTATTAAAGACAGAAGACCTGGAAATCAGTTAAACCATAAAACTAGGGAAAACATTTTTATATACATCCATTCAACACATATTTTCTTTTGATTTTTCCAGAATCCCTGGTCCCTTGCTAAGACATCACTCAAAACACTGGTGATGTTTTCCCGTCTCCATTCAATATAACAGAGGTCAAATACTGGAAAGTATTTTCCAGATTCTATGTGGAAACTCAAATGGGTGAGTAAAAGATGGCCATATATATAGCCTAACTTCTGATGTTTCATATTCATCTTGACAAGTGCTAAAATATGCACATTGCTGTCAATAATAATAACAGATTTATAAACTGGGACTTAACTGCACTGCCACTGCTGGGAATGCAGCTCGGTATTCACTTTAAAGGACAACTAAAACTAGTAAAGTAGAAAGCTATGGTGTTAGAGCAGTTGGTTACCCTACTTCGGTAAAAGAATTATAAAATTTACCAGAGCAAAATCAATGCAATTCAGTCACTTTTAAAGCCTTAGGAATTTTTTTCAATTCCTACCTTCATGAATGGGAAAAATAGGAGGTTAGAATTAAAGTAGCCTGAACACTTTGCAAAGTCAAATGCAGATGCAATATTCAGTCTCAGGCATTAAAATTCATTCTTTATCATCTCACATTCAGCCTAAAGAAAGGACTGAAAAATGTCCTACTTCATGTGGAGTCAACAGGGAAGTAGATACTCATGTCATACTTCTACACGTAAGAAGAAATCTTATCAGGATTGTCAATTTGGGCATCCACGCCCCCAGAACTCAGATGTATGCCCAGCTGCATAAATGTAAAAGACCACAGTTCAGAACTGAGGAAAGCTAGAAAACCTAATCGCAGGCTGAGGAAATGAATTCCTGGGAATCACTTTGAAGAAAATTGTCTCTCCCCGAGGGCCAGGGAGTGCTGCCTGCTGAGGAGGAAGGTTTTCTATCCCAGAACACCTGGGTTCCACTTAAATGATCTCGGTAATAAATATCATGAAAAACGATAATTTATACCTATTTGAGCTGTGTGCCTTAAGCAATTGACATTTGCAAAGCACAATGAAATCCTCGAAATGAAAGACAGCACATGTGGTGCATGAAATGAATTATGCCATCACCTAATTTCATTCCAGAAGAAACCTCTGGCTACCTGGAATTGCAGTGTGTGTGCTGCAAAGCACAGATAACATGTGGGACATTTCCTTTCATGATGGACACATTTTTACCATAATAAAATGCACAAAAAGAGGGTTTTTCTCTGTGTCTTTGAAGGAAGACTAAGCAGACATCTTCCTCTCAAACAGGGAAAGAATAAATCCTGAAATTCAGGTCTGTCTACAGATCATATGTTGGTTAATGCAAGGTAGCTGTTGTGATTTTATTGAAATTCACCAGTCCTAAAACAGACTGAAAAATTGATCTCACGAGCAGTCAGATAGAGCTAAGAAAGGTTAATGTTTGTTTCTATGACAGAGGTTTCCTACAATCATGGAATATTCTGAGTTGGAAGAGACCCAGAAGAATCACCAAAGCCCAACTCCTGGCTCTGCACAGGACACCCCAAGAGTCACACCATGTCCTTGAGAGCACTGTCCAAATGTTTCTTGAGCTCTGTCAGGCTTGGTGCTGTGACCACTTCCCTGGGGAGCCTGTTCCAGTGCCCAGCCACCCTCTGGGTGAAGAACCTTCTCCTAATATCTAAACTAAACGTCCCTGGACACAGCTTCATGCCATTCCCTTAGGTCACCACAGAGAAAAGATCATTGTCTGCCTCTCTGCTTCCCCTCACGAGGAAGCTGTAACTGCAATGAGGTCTCCCCTCAGTCTCCTCCAGGCTGAACAGACCAAGTGACCTCAGCTGCTCCTGGTACACCTTCCCCTCCAGGCCCTTCACCATCCTCATGGCCCTCCTCTGGACACTCTCTAATAGCTTAATGTCTTTCTGATATTTTGGCACCCAAAACTGCCCGTGGGACTTGAGGCGAGGCTGCCTCGGGGCAGAGCAGAGTGGCACAATGCCCTCCCTTGCCCAACTGGCAATGTCTCCCAAGACATGGTTGGCCTTCTTGGCTGCCAGGGCACTGCTGGCTCATGATCAACTGTGCCACTGGTCCTTTTTTTCTGCTTTCCAGCATCTCATTCCCCAGTCTGTATCTACATCCAGGGTTGCCCCATCCCAGGTGCAGAATCCAACACTTACGTGGTGATTGCCCAATCTTCTCATTTGTCAAGGTCTCTCTGCAGGGCCTCTCTGCCTTGGAGGGAGTGAACAGCTTCTCTCAGTTTAGTGTCATTGACAAGGATTTTTAGTATTCCTTCTAGTCCTGCATCCAAGTTGGTTATGAAGATGTTGAAGATTCACCACTCTTTGAGATCTTTGAGATTTCCCACACTGCAAGAAGTCTGGAGGCTACAGCTTCTCCCCATGTGAATGTAGACACCTTGGTGTGATGCAGGTGTCCCCATTCCCCACGACCCCAGGAAAGGGAGCAGATTTCTCCTTGACAAAGTCCATCTCCTGCTCTGCATGTGAGAGCTCTACATTCTATGGTCAAACTCCTTCAACATTAAGAATGGTAGCCTGAAAACTGTATCTGAATTGCTTTTTTTTTTTCAACAGATGCCTCTAATCCAGCATATTCAGGATGAAAAGTTCTGATTCTCACTTGAAGGTAGCTGATGCTGTCCTGAGTCTGAACACAGCTTTCAACACTTGCCTGGGGGAATTGAAAGGCCCTTGTTCTAGCCCCCGAGAAGAGCTTCCAATAGCTACAAGAGGCTCTGAAAAAATGTTGCAGACATACTCTGATTCCCACTGGCCACATAATCTTTTCCAGGAAGATGATGGGTTCTTTTGTCCATGTGTGCTTGAGAGAGCTGAAAGCAGGAAAACTCTGAGGCACTTGTATATCATCAATTAAAACGCCTGTGGCGTGCTAGAAACAGAAGCATCACAGCCAGGGTGAGATGAATTGAATATAACATGAAAGATGAGGGCATCTAGGGGATTTGCATGGGCTGTGCTATTCCTTTTCATAGTTCATTCCACAGTTTCTCAATAATCCACCGAAGTGCTAAAAGAAACAGCCACCTGGTCGACACTGCTATCTGACTAGGCAGGAAGTGACACTGCTATGGGACAGACTTGTAAGGGAGCCTAAAGCTGTTTTTATTCCAGACTGGGAAAAAGCCAAAATGCTTTCACAAAGCAGAATGAAGTCACATCTCCTGTCTCCATATTATTTGCCTTTATCTCAGTGCCTCAGGAGCTGTTCTGTCAAAAATACATTTGCAAAGCATTTTCACCCTCAAACGAGTATCTGGACACGAAATAAAAACTGCCATTAAAATGTTCAAAGCAGCTCTTCAATGTAGGTTTATCTGACTGCAGGAGCAGGATCGCCTTTATAGTTTGCAAGTTTTAAACACTTTTTCCCCAGATCTTTGACTAAAAAATGCAGAATACTTGATTGCTGGAAAATCACTTACTACTGTCCACATTTGGACACACTGCAAAAGCACCTGACCCAAGGAAATGCTTTTCAGAACTTTTTTTTTGTTCAAAAATTCTGTTTTATTGAAAACCAAAGAGCTTTGCAGAAGCATGTCAGCATTGACCAACCTTCTCTTGAGTCCAGGATGGAATTTTTGCTGGAGAAAAGCTGTAATGCCAGAATGGCCTGATAATTCTCACATACTCTCCTGCTTCAGCCAGAGCAGTTAGGAACTCAGAACAGACAGGACTCTACTTCTTGAGACCCTGCTAAGGATGGCTATCACTTGAAAAAACATCTCTGGCTCTCTTAAACGTTTTAATTAAAAGTTTCAAACACACTGGTGGTTTCAGCTTTATTACCACAAAAAGTAATTTAAAACCCCAAACGGGGTTATTTTCCCTGCAGTACATGAGCTGCTGTCTCTAGAGAAGGTCCTGGTTTCCCACCACAATCAATGGCTGGGACAGCAAAGACCTAGCGTGTTCACACTTGCTCACAAAAGCCTTTTGAAGCAGAAAGCTGCAGCTTGAGACAACAAGACCCTTGCCCTTTCCCTAGCAAACACACAGACACACACACACACTCTGTTGCCGCTGCTGGAGGCGTGTTTCCTGTCCCAGCATGACCGTGTCATCTCCGTTTATCTCATATGACTTGATCAAGTCAGTCTTTGATAGCTTGTAGGGAAAATGGGGCCTCACCCTCTGTCAGGCTGTTGACAGCAAAACAAGATCTGTTTCCTTTGGGCTTGTGGTATTTTGGTTGGGGTTTTCTTAACTTTCACATATCAGTCAAAGAAGCAGCCTCAAACATGACGCTCCAGCAGTTCAGTGCAATAAATTAAACATCTGCTGGTGGAGATGGCCTCATGCTGAGGTTGAAATTGGCCCTATAGGTCTCTGAAGGATCCTCCATCTTGTTTTCCTCCCATCAAAACAATAAGAAGAAACTTTTGGGGGCATTTATGGTCAAACTTATGAATTTTGCAAGGATTTTTTAAAAATGTTTTTGAAAGCTTGTCTCCCATTTGGTTTGAGATCAGCAAAATTGTTTTGAAAACACAGGTACTCACCTGTCAGTTAAATCCTATTAAAATGCTATGCCCTGGACTTCTGAGGGGGTTCTGGCATCTGGGTGCACAAAGGCATCCTGGGTCATTAATGACCCCTCATCCAGGTCCAGGCCTGTGACCAGCTGTCGGTGCAAGGGAACTCTATGGCAGATCAACAGGCCTCTCTGCACAGGCTGAGCAGTGTTTCCTACCCTGTGCATATCAGCAGGGATTGCAAGGTGATGACATTCATCCTAAATGTGTTTCTCCTGGAACTATAGAAAGGTACCTCACTTTGTCTGCCATGCTCCAAGAGCACCTGCAGGACCGTGACCATAACACAACAGGCAAGTACCTCAGTCCTGTGCATATTATTTTTTCATGGATTGGCTTTTCATAAGGGACTCATCTGATTTAATTTTCCAAGCAACTATATTCACTGAAGAGTGAAATGAATAACTTGCTTATTCTGTTTCTGCTGCCATAGTTATTATCACTGTTTCTATTACTATTATTGCAATTATTTTTTATTTATCAAAGTACTGCCAAGGAAGAAAGTTGCCCTGTTCCAGTCATTTATCCCACAGAGGATACTGTCCAAATAGATAATGCAGAAGAGAAGAGAGGGGTTAAATGCACAGGCAGATTCAATGGTGTGGTGGCAGTCAGTATCACATGGACTGTGCCGTGTGATGGCTGACAGGTGTCAGGAGGGAAGGCAGAGAGTTACCTGCAAGGGGTTGAGCTGAAGGGGAGAGGTGGTGGAGATTTGCACTGGTAGGCTTTTATTCATACAGTCTCGCTTTCCGAGGTGATGAATGCCAGTTTTGATGGGAGAAAATGTAGAAGTCTCTCTTCCAATCCAAACAAAAGTCATTGAACTGAAATTTGTCCAATGATGGCGTCAGAGCAGATAAAACTAAACTCCTGGTATGAAGAAAAAGCATAACTAAAAATAAAACCAGATAATTTCTTATCGTTGTATCACACCTGCTCCTCAGCAATCAGGCCCTGCTGAAGCACTGTGTTAGAGAAATTACTGAGAGTACGGGGAAACACCATCTGCTTGAATTACTTGTTGGTTCTTTAGTTCTGGTTCATTATCACTGATCTTTTATAAAGAAGTGGTGTTCCAAAAATACATCTGTGTAGCAAACCTCACCATTTCCTCATGGCTTGGCTTCACAGCACTCAGCTCTGCACATCCCCCCACCCTGCTCTGACACTCTTGGGACAATCTCAGAGACAATCGCTCGAGTGCTGGGCCCTCAGTTAACAGACAATTTTTTTTTTTCAGAGAGAGAGAGGAATGTGATCTCATGGGAGGGGTTTCTTCAATACCAAAAGAGAGCAATCCTATCTTACGTGTCAGGGTCCAATGAATCAGATAAGACCCTATCCAAATGCATGTCTGGACAAGCTCAAGTCATTTTCACAGCTTTTGTTCAAAGCACCACTTTGTGCAGTGGAGCACCCAACAGCAACCACAGCTTCATGGTGGGTCACAAAGTTATTATCCAGATATACCCCACGCTAACTAAAAATCAGCTTTGTTTTCTTACCAGAATTGCTGTCTGCAAAACCCACCTGGAGAGCAGCCAGTCATATCTCTGCTCTTCTCTGCCTTCCATGACTCTGTGCTTGACTTCTGCAACCCCAAACATGAGCACAGGCATTCATTAATTCAGAGGCTTTCCTAGTGACAGGCAGCATGCCCACCCAGCATCAGCAGCAGAACACAGGATGGATCTCACCACAGACATCAAGAGAAGACTGTCAAGGATTTCAGCTGGCCCATTAGAAACTCCCCAGAAGTTCATGGGATTCTTCCCATAAAATTGCTTGCTGCTTGATGGAGCCAAAGTGGAGAGGGGATGATTGTATAGACAATTAACTTTTCCAGCACTTCAAGTGCCTAAAGCAGTGCCCAGAAACACAAAACTTAAGGACATGAGAGAAAGAGAAATCAACTTACATGTCTGTAATTCCCCTTGGGTAGAGCACTTATTTATTTAGGAGAAGAGCTGCCTTTGCTTAGTTTCCCATATGACAATTCTCTGCTCAGTCTTATCTTGGAGTGACTCATAATGTGGGTCAAAAGGTGAAGAGAAACTTTATAGTAACCTCTTCATAACCCTCTTGTAAAGTCTGTTTTCTTTGGCTCTCAATTTCTATTGTTAATCAGTGGGCAATTTCCCCTCATCTCTCTATTTTCCACCCTTCTTTTTTTTAATGGAAAACTTGGTAAAGTTAAGGCTCCTTTTGTACCAAAAATGACCCCCTCCCTTCCTGCCTCGTTTGTCATGTGCATTCCTCCATTTCCCCTCAGGCCATATCCTCAGCTACTGGAAAATGGCAAAACTCCATTGCCTTCATAGGTAAGTCCATCAGTGCTCCAGGGGGGCTGCTACCCTGCCCCACGGAGCAGCAGTGTGCTGACATGGCTGGATGTAGTCCCTGGGGCCTCCTACCCTGCCTGTGCCTTGGGTGCTTTCTAACTTCCTCCAAACACAAAATCACTCCTGCTGGAGATAATGTATTCTGATACCCTGAAATATTTCTCAGCCTGGCTTTGGGCTGGAGGGGTTTGCAGTGAACAGCAGATCCTCTCAAGAAATGTTCTTGGGAAAGATGGCAAGAGCTTCCCCGCAATGCCTTTGCCTCTGTTTTCTCTTTAAGCAAAAGTAAGGTCTTCTCCCAGATATTCAGCCACCAAATACAGGTCTCAGAAAGAAAGTGTTCATCCATTCCTCTCTGCACATCCTTTTGCTAGATGGAACTGACCACCAGTCCTTTCAAGTTAATGGCCATGACTCTGAATCACTGCTGCTGACAGAAGAAGAGGAGCTACCCAGCAAGTGTGACACCCCCAGCTCCCCCAGTCATGAGACTCTAGGCGAGCCAACACTCTTCTGAACATCCATCAGTGTGCATCTGATTCTCAATGTGGGCTTAAAGACCATTAAAGCTAATGGAACTGAGCATGTGGATATCATTAAACTTATGCTTCAGACCTTCACTGACAAATTTAAGCAGGCATATAAATATTTTGTTGAACAGAGGCTTGTGAACACCAGCCTAGAAGGACAGTTTTGTTTATTTTTCAAGTACTGAGAGTAGTTCTTAGTCATACAGAAGTACAGCAGTGTCTGCTGCAGTGGACACATACCAAAGGGAGGGAGAGAAAGGCAGAGAAAGCTTATTTCCTAGCTTTTTTCATGTATCAGTGGCCAAGCATGTGCAGATGCCTGGGAGATGAGTCTGGAAAATGCAAGCAAAACAAACACGCAGAGTGAAATGGAAACAGTCCTTGCTTTTACAGTTACATAGAGCAGTACCACCTCAGCGTTAGCAGCAGCAAACTTTTCCATTCCCCATCTGCTAGCATTCATTTTAATTCCTGCTGTAGTGTACTATGGAAAATACGGGGTCAGGGAGTCCTTGCTTTTTTCTTAACTCATCTGTTTCTCTTTTCACCCTTAGAGGAAATTTTTCTGTTCCTACAGTATGGCCATTTTCAAGTGCTTGGGTTTTTATATCACCAAAGAAATAAAAAAAGGAAAAAAAATAGCAGTAGATTTTTGTGTATAGACCTAATGTCTGAGTCACAGTCAGGAAGAGGGCAATGTACCTTGTTCCAAATGGCATCAGTGTTGTGCCTTTCCAGACAGTTTGAGGGGTTTTTGTCTCACAGACATATATAGGAAAAGTAGGATGTCAGTTAAAATTAAACTTCTAACAACCATGTAATCTCTTGCAGAGGTCTGGTATCTGAGTGCCAAACCCTTTGCTGCTCCTTTGAAAGATGATCTGAACAAATGGCTAGAGAAGACTTGCAAAAAATTACACAAAAAGATTCAAGCAGGTAAATGAGGGAAATCCTTGGCATCAACAAAGGGAGTTAACAATGGTGACATATGGTCTAAAGTGGTTGGTTTGGCTATGCAGTGCCCTGCTGTAAAAGGCTAACAGCAAAAAAAATGCTTTAGATTAGGAGGCCCACAGGCCTCCTGGCTTTCTGTCAGGCAGCAGCTCCCACAGAAGTAATTTTGTTTTCAAAATAAATAAATTGTTTTCTCATGGATAACGGCAGAGAGGCAGGTTAAAAACTAGGTAAGATAGATGTAAAGACAGTGTTTTTTTCAATCAAGAAGGTTTCAGGAGCTGTGTATATAGTTAAAAACTAAAGCAAGCAGATTTTAAAAAAGCCCCAGCCAATGCCTTTATTCCTAATGGCCTGGCTATTTTGAGCTGCATGTGCCTACACTGCAGTCCATAAGGAAAAAGACACGTGTAAGTGCCCAGCAAGTACAAAAGCACCCATCTCAAAACGTCCCTTTCTGAGACTTGTCCCCTCCTGACACACTGTATTTCCCTGGTGTGCTGCGCATTAGGAGAAAACAGAGGCAGAAATAAGCAGCAATAAAACATTTTCCAGTTAACAGGGGATTACATCTCTGGCAGCATACAGCGAAAATGAAGTACATTTGAACAAGCTGGCGAGCACGCTGGAGGGACAATGCTTTTTAATGAGTCAGGATGCTGAGCCATGGTCCCATTGTGCTGGCATCTCGTCAGTCACAGGAGCACTGTCCTGCCCTTTCCATCCCTGCAACAGCCCCTACAAGACTGATACACCTGAAATAGTGAGCATCCACCATTTGGGTTACAGCGGAGTAGTGGGAAGAGTGAATGCCAGGGAATTCAATGTTTGACCCACCCAGCTCTGCCAGGTGACCAGTGCCACGGGACACATCATCCAGGAGCTGCAAGAGATCACTGATCATCCCACATTTACATCTTGCCAGTCCAGAATAACGGTTAAGAATAGCAGGAACTAAACTGTATCTGCTACAGGTCTTGCACCTAAAATGCTTTCATGGCACCATATATGTGGTCAGAAGAACAATCATCTGGATGCCTACACGTTTCCCAAACCACTGCATGAATTCCAAAATGCTGTATAAACATACTCTGTACAGCACTCGTGGGTGACAGGCAAATTCTTCTCGTAACAGCTGGCCTGTGGTTTCCTGAGTAGCAAATGTATGCCAGAGGGAGGCAGCAAAAAAAGATGTGTTAGAAAAGCCTAAGTGCAAATGGAGAGGAAAAGCGTGAAGAAATAAAAGAGGCCGAATTAGCCACTTCAGTCACTCCCCTGACAGGACTACAATTGCAACAGAAGTGAAATTTAACCCAGCAAATAGCACTGACAGACAATGTTTAGCAAGTGCAGGAATTTATCTGACAGCTGCAGAATGGTTCCTTGAACAGCTAATCATGACTGTACGTTTCTGTAAGCCAGGCTTTGGTCCCCCAGCTTTGCCCTGGTCCCCCCCTTTGACCCATCCCGACACTGAGCTTTCACTTTGCAGTCTAAGTTGGGTTGAAATGTCCAGTTGATGCTGGATTTAGACCAAGAGCTCCAAGAACACCAGTGCTGAAAGGGCCGTAACCTCAGCAAGCTACTAAACAAGGTCTGTCTCTTTCTGAAGCAAAAGAGGGGTTGTTTTTTTTATTTTGATAATGGCTTCAGTAAGAATACCAGAGCAAACTTTCTAGTAAAACTTACCCCCAAAAAATCTAAAAATCTCTTTGCTTTGGCTGCCCTAAGCAAAGCTGTTTTAAGATCCTTTAAATAACTTGGGTTTCTTCATTTTTTTCAAAAATAAGTGAGGGTTTTCATCCTTCTAAAAATGTAGTTTTCTATATAGTGAGGACAATGTTCCCAGTTCTGCAAGCACTTGTTACCTGGTGCCTTACCATTAAGTCCAGTCCCAAAAAAGTCCACAAAACTGTTCATAATCTTAGATATTTACAGCACTCACTTCTCAGATTTTCTGGGAGGTTCCTAAATGTGTCTATGTGTGTCACAACTGGTCTAAGGTAACATGGTCCTTCTAGACACAAAGGTGGGGTTGGTTTTCAAATCTGGCATCACTGTTCAATGAGCAGTAGAAATTTCCTGTGTCAGAAGTGCTCCAATGCTAATAAAATAATATAAAAACTGTATCTATTTGTTTTTGTTGTTGTTGTTGCCTTGGACAGCAAAACAGAAGAATCAACACTACATCGTATTCATGGAGCTTCTCATGCACATGAATTAGGAACACACTTTCCTGAAACTTCATATTCTGCAGAGTCCTGTTTTCCCTTTTGTAGTTATCCACCTTGCTGCTTGTGCACACACAGAAGAAATATGGGTGCCCCAAGCAGCATCCACACCTGCCCCTGGACTCCCCCAGGACTGGTGAGTAGCACTCCTACTGTGCTGCCAGAGGAGCCTGGTGTCACCTCCAGGAGGACGAGGACAGGGAACATAAGTCACAGTGCACCTCCCATGCATCATGGTAGCTTTCATGTGCAGCAATTTGCAAAACCAGCAGAGCAGAAGAGCTTTCACTATATGAAACACAAATAGCTAAGAGACTTAACAGTATTCAACTTAAATTTTTATAGTTATGGTCTCTTCTTCTAAGTTGTAGATACACAACTTCGACAATTGGATCACTACCAAGGTAAAACTTGATAAATAATTGACAAAAAAACAACCTCAACAAAGGGAGAATGATGAGTACTTAATTATTCAGTACAATTAAGACACAGTCCTGGCTTATTTTTCATACTGAGTCCAGTTACTAGCAGTTTCACATGCCTGAAAAGTAGGAAACACTTTATTACAGAGATCAGATTTTGAACCATGTACTTATTTTTCATAACCACTCTAGTGTCAAGCCACAGGTTATTACTCCAGCTTTAGCTCACACTCACACACTGGATTTGGATAATGTGTAGGAGTCATGCTGCAATTTTGTAAAATTTACACAGATGCTAGAAATGCAAAACCTCCAGCTTCATCACTTTCCATCCCAGAGAGTGGCCAATGACTAACAGGGGAGCAACCCACCACCCCGACCCGCCTGGGAAAGCCAGGTGTGTTAGGATAGGAACCCTCACATCTCACTGCCCTGCTTTCTGAGGTCTTTCCTCAGCCACAGCAAAAAATGCTTGTGTGTTGCCCGAAAGGCTGAGCTGCGCCACTGCCGTGCCCCCACTGAAGGGGTGGAGATTCCCCTGAGGGAAGCTGTTTGTACAGCACAAAAGAGTTGGGAAGGCCGACCAGACACTGGCCAGAGAGTTCAGGCGAGGACAAGGCAGTCTGGTGAGAAGTGCACAGAAGAGGAGAAAAGCCATATCTGCATGCTAAAGCTGGTGAGCAGGAATGCTCCCCCAGCCACTGCCCTTCCTCCTGCTACCTGCACAGAGGAAGAGGTACGAGGGCTTATGGACACTTATGGTAGTGATGATCCCCAGGCAGGATGCTGATTCAGAAGATTAATCCCCAAAATATTAGACTGTAATTGTAAGGATCTGGCATCACCGTGAGATCTTTGGAATAGGAACCTTGTAATAGTGTTGATGTCGAGCCAAATATTGCTGTTAGCAGAAGTGAAGCTTGCTGGGTTTTAACCTTCTTCATCTTGTCCCATTTGAGAGTTAAGTCCCGTGTAACCTTAGCGATGCAGCAGGTGTTTTCAGCTGCCACCCAAGCGAGGCTGAATACCTCAGAGATGCAACCCTGGTGGGCTGCAGCATGCTTTTCCAAGCTGTGATGGGAGCAGAAACCAGTATTAGAGCATGGAAGGAGGTAAAGAAAGGAAAGGATGTTGGCCATACAGAAAACTAAGGGGGCATGTCTTTCCACAGCCTGGCACCTCATCACACATCAAAGTTTAAAGAGGGTACCACCAGATCAGGGTGGAATGACTTTATGCTTTTCGGGCACTGTTGAGAAAGGTGAAACTGGAGAAACAGAGTTGGAAGGTGGTTTGCAGAAAATCAGTGTTTGTCTCCACTTCTTTCTGTCTCTTCACCCAAATTTCTGCGGGTAGGACTAAGAATTTGAAGATCTCTGTTCTGTTCTCATCCATGTTTTCACCCTAGATTCTCCTCTGCAGCCTCTCTCACAGCATGAAAGTTCACAAGGATAAAGGAAACAATCACAGACAGATAGGACATCTGATGTCTGGTCTTGTGATGAAAAAAATGGATTATTTTCCTTTTTGCATGATTTCTGTTTTGTGTTACAGGCAGGTATTTGGTGACAACACAGTCGCAGTGAGTTATTCCATTTTGTGAAAGAGTAGAACACAAAAAATGCCCTCCTCAGTTACTTAAAACACATGATGTGCAGCACTGAGCATTGGAAACAGGAGCATTTGTTACTCCAAAAGGTCATACTTCAAAATCAAATCACTAGTTTTATTCTGTTCCTAATGTAAATGATAACAAAGAATAATTGCCTTTATTTATACTACAAATCAGCTCCACTGAAACCATCTCATGTTCAGGTTCTCTTTACAACATCTTTAAAGACTGTGAGGGGAACATAAAACTGACATCCAAACCATCTGCCCATCAGCATTCCATCTCTTTTGCTCTAATCTACTCACACATAGGAAAATTATCCAGCTGTCTCTCTGAATACATGGACATATGGCATCTCAAACATGCAAGGATTTGTGATATTCTTTCTGCTGCCAAAAAAATTCCTGTGCACATTACCTGGTTAAACCTTATCCTTCTCTGCAACAGAGAAACTACCTGAGCTGGGAGATTGAGATAATGGGATTTATACTAATAAATGCTGATCCATCTTCATGTCAAGAATTTGATTTCAACACATAAAACTGTAATAAAGCATTTTTAGGTGACACTAAGATACTGGTCTTTCAGCCAAAGTTAACAGAAACAAAGACTGCAGAAATAAAAAATTATTTTACTGAAAAAATATATTAAAAACATAATAAAACATAGATATGACCACTACATCACCAGTTAAATGCAGCCAAACCTGTCTGTTTTGTCCAAAATCCTGTCCTGCCTACTTTAAAATAGCAAAAGACTTGTGTTGAAGTGATTTGTTAAGTTCTGAAATTAATTACAATGCAAAAGCTTCCCAATAGTACCAAGTGAGCCATAGATCCCAGAAGCTGATCTCTGCAGCTATTGCTAGAGCAAAGGGGGAATGTTCCTTGCCTTTCAGAGGCTCATCTAGCATCCTCAGTGGTAGCAAAGAGTTAAACAACAGACACTCATGCTTCCAGTTCTAAAGCCAAAAGTTACTTCACATTCTTGGGAGTAAACTATTTGCCAGATGCATATGAGAGTAGATCCATGTGTAAAAACACAGTACAGAAACATTCCTAATTAATGAAGGATTGTACAGCCAAAGCACCCATACTGCCCAAGGTTCCTGCAGGACCTACCAAATATCCAGCTCACCCAGCCAGCCAGTAAGGCAGCTATCTGCAGGCAGGATAAATGCAAATTTGTTAATGACAGAGGCCCTTGCTCTTTGGGCAAGGCTGCTGGCTTCTGAAAGGACCAATGCCACGGAGTGGGGTGAGGAGGGCTGTGCCCCACTTCACATTCATGGCACAGTCATACCATGGGGTCAGACACAGGGAAGAACCATGCTGGACCCGTGGGACAGGGTATGGGTGGGACATGGAGGTGCAGAAGCAGGTCCTTAGCTCAGCTCAGAGGGAGGAGGGCTGAGCTGCAGCAGGGCACTGCCCTGTGCATGGTGGGCAGCTTCCTGGCATCTCTGTGTCCTGCTCCACTGCTGGCCGTGAGCCTTCCCACAGCGAGAGCTGCTGTCCCCTTGTCCTCTCAGGCCTCACCACCCCACTCCGGGTGATCCAGGGGACTGTAGGTGACCATCTCCAGAGGAAGAGGAGGTTGGTCTGTGTGTGTGGAAGCAGTGATGAAGCAATGTCAATCCCGTAGGTGAGGGAGAAACCGACTTGATCCACTTCCAGCTGTGGCTCTTGTGCCCCAGGGCAACATTGAGTTGTTGGCCAGGTGCCTTTCTCCTCCATCCATGCCCCCCTTACCTGCCCACAGGCCACCTCTGGCTTTGAGGAGGGAAAAATGAGAACTTCTCCTGCATTCTCCTTTCCCCTTAGGCTTCTTTTCTGTTTGAATTTTTCTGCCTTTGATTTCCAGTCTTCGGTTCTTGTTATTCAACAGGATTAAATTACTCTTCACAGCCCTGAATTTTCTCCCTGAGGAGGAATTCACAGGCTATAAGCAAGCTGTTTTCAAATTGTTTTCCTTGTTGTTAAGTTGTGATAAATTTATTGAGGCTGAAGACACTCACTGTAAGGGATTTGCTTCTGTATTCCACTGTCTTGTGTGTCTCTTTCCTCCAGGTATCTCAGAAACTCTGAAAAATTGTTGTGCCATCTTCCAAGATGAGTCTGTTTGTCCAGTGTCCTGAGACAAACTCACCCTCTCATCAGCTGTCATCCAAACATGTTTGAGCAAATGAAGGGCACAGACAAAACATCTGATTTCTCTTTACAGCCCTGACTGATTTAATGTCACCCACAGAGGCACCAAATGATCCCTGTTCAGGTGTGAAAGAAGGAGATTCAGCTTAGATTAGCAATAATCTGTTTTGCCATAGTGGAAGCTCTTCACAATCTGCTGGGGCAGCTGATCCCCTGTAGTCCTGCAGTCCTCCTTCACATTTCCAGGCCCCCACTCTGCCTCAGCTAAGCCAGTCCTGAGTTACCCCTTTCACAGAATTTAACTACTTTCAGTCGCACCGAAGTCTGATACTCATCACCTCATCACAAGTGCCACGTGCGTGTGGAATCTGGGCAGGTGGAAATCCACTCCAGGTGTGAGTTGCAGCAGCAATACCCTGGTTGCCACACTTTTTGCTCTGCGCCATTCCTTTCAGCAAGCTCTTGAACTAAATCCTGACCTGAAGTGCAAGAAGATTTTTTTTCCACGCTGAGTGTTCCCTGAATGTCATCGTAAAATGACATTTGTGGGAGCACAGTTGCAGCTGCACCAGCATCACTGCTACAGCTTTGCAATAATTGCAGACTGACACAATGTCAGGGCCCGGAAGGCCCCTCTGGAGATCACTCAGCCTTTGCTGGTGTCTGAGCTTATTCCCAGATGGGAATCTGCACAGCTCTACATTTCCCTTTGCTGAACTAATGAGGGACCTCTCGGCCCGCTCTGCAGCCTATGGAGATCCCCCTGGCTGTCAGCACCACCCCGGTGCCAAACACAAACACACCGAAGTAACTTGCTTTAGTGACCCCTGCAAATCAACTGATCCTGACACTGGGCTAAGCAACTGCCATCAGGGGAACAGAGGCGACACCCATTCCCAACACCTCTTAAATCTGGGCTTGCTAATGTCTTTTAGTTCCCTCTTAGCCCATAGAATGCGCCATACACAAATTTTCTTCTTGCATCTTTTTCCCACTGCATATGTCTGGTAGACAGGCTCAGTGGAGCACCCTGGAGAAAATCACTGCAATAACAGAAAATGAAGCCCAAACTGAAACCATGGAGCTCTGATCCAGTTTTGGGGAAGGATTTTGGGAGCCGCAGGAAAGGAGGGAGGGATGTGTGGATGTTGTGTAGTGGCTGCTGGTTGTGACCCAGTAAATGACAAGTAGTGGCAGAGCTGTGCGTACCTAACTGTGTCCCTAACAGCCTGCTGCTGAAAAGATTAAAATGCCATGAAAGTGTTTATGGCAGAGGCCAGTCCTAAATACAGGCAAGTCCAAACATGACTTCTCGGACTCAGTGTTCAAAATCCATCTTTTGGGACCAGCTGGCTCCTCACACCTCTTCATTACTCTTGGAGTGCGTGACTTTTTCCTGTTTCTTTTAAAATAAAACCAGCTAGACAGTTCCCAGGGGTGCAGGGCAGGAGTCAAAATGCTGAGCAAATGTAAATGCCTGCCAAGGTGTGTGCTGATCTGGCAGGACCCTGGTCCAGGATTCTCTTCTCCTGCTTCAGCAGAACTCATTTCCATCTAACTTTTAGGATTATGCAGTTATTCCGACTTACACATGCTACAGTGGCACCCCAAAGCTGCAGTAAGACTTGTGACTTCTTCGGGAGAAGACCTTGATTCAGAAAATTTAAATAAACAGAGGTTCATATTTGCCTCTTCAGTGACAAATTTCCCCAGCAGATTCAGCATGCAACAGCATGAAGCATTGCTCAGTGTACTCTGAGCTCATGTCATTGGTAGCCAACCACATGATTTACTAATATAATAGCATGAAATCAATGGAATAATGGGAAATCCTTTCATTTTTGACAGCACAAACCCCAGCTATTTCATTGTGTGCTGGCAAGCAGAGCTATTAGCTATTAAAACAGAACAAACCCAAACAAAATAGAAAATTGCTACAGAATAGAAAAGTAGTTGTCTAATAATCTGTCCTAATATTCAGGGTGGGTGAAATCGAAGGTTTAAAATTCCTCTTTTTACTTGAAGTTTCTGATGCCATCCTCCCTCTTTTTACACACACACACGCAGGTACTCATATATCATGTTTCAGCTCATGATCCCACTATTCCAAAGTGTGAACACGATAAAGAGAACCCGTAAATGTAAATAAAAAACCTATCAGGGGTGTTTGATACCAGTTCTCTTAGGTGAGACAAAATGGTGATCAGCTATGTAAATGTCTTTTCTTCACCTGAATGACTTTCTTTCTCACCAGAGCGTTTAGAGGAGCAGTTTTGGTGGTTGTGGTAGGAACATTACTGTCAGAAAAAACTTCAGTCCTTGAAAAACCATCCTGAATACTTTACTTTCTGAAACTGAAACAGCAAGTCACGTGAAGGACTTGCCTGTGGGAGCCAACAGACTCCAGGTAACAAATGCAGAGAAGGCCCTGCTGAAGAGGAGGAATAATTGTATTACTTGAGGGAAACACGGTGCTCCCATCATTCCCTGCTACCTGCAAGGAGGCAGAATGCCCCGTCGGCATCTTCTGTGTTGGGGAGGATGCTGCATGCTGCGCTGCTCTCCAAACCCAGGCTGACATAGACTTCCCAAGGCTCTTCTGCAGGAAACTGGAAAGAAAATAGCAAAGCTCTTTTTTTCCCAATCATGGGGGGAAAAGACAAGAAAATCAGAGAATTTGTCAGCATTCTTCTGCTAGCAGATCCTCCAAAAACTTTAAAAAGAAATGTAGCACTGCCAAGGAAACAGTCCAAGAAGAAATGTGGGCTGCTTTTAAAGCCTTCATACAACTTATGTCAGCCACCTTTGCATCATGGCAGAGGACCCAAGCCTTTCAGCTTGGTTATTTATCCCAGATTTCTTCATCTCTTATGATTTCAACCTTCAGAGTCATCCCTGAGTCCAGTTTATGTCAGCACAGGCATGCTTTGATCTAAACCATCCCCCAGAGTCCAGACAAGAGCAAGTATCCTCTGCGAATCAGAGAAGGCTAACTAGATTTGTGGCACCTGTTCTCCCACAGCTGCCTCAACAAGGTTATTTCATCTCAGGAGGGAACCTGGTGCAATGAGGACTTGGGTCAAAGGGAAGGACAATGCATCTGTTGTGGAAGTGTAAATTGGTAGCAACTTTATTGTACCAGCAAGCATGAGGATCCTCCCTGAAGGAGCAAGGACAGGTTCTCTTCTGCAATGACAGAAAGCATCCTGTGCCAGCTGAATTGTGAGAGTTGATGCTCAGGAGACAGATGAAGTCCCTTGACAGAGTGGCTGGCAGTTGACAGCGCTTAATACAGGGCAGTGGGAGAGCAGGACATGCTGCTCTAGGGCTGCACGTGGAGGCTGCACAATGCACCTTGCATGTGGGATGGCTGAAGAGCATCTGGTTAAGATCAGAGCCCAAGCTGGCTTGCCCAAGTGGCGGTTTGAAATAAGTAAGCGCTGTATATCCCCTCACAGCGATTGCCTCACAAGCTGTTGTTGAGAGGGAAATGTAAATATGTTGCGTACGATTTTAGTTTGCTGAGGGTTAGCCGAGTGCTCTGGCACCAGCAGCCCAAAACACATTTGGTGTGCGTGCCTGACTTACAGCGTGGCTGTTCCAGGGCTGTGTATGTTGCTAAATAACTTTCCCATTGTTTCACTGGTTACATTGCTCTCAGTATTTGGCTTGGCATTTGTTTTATGTCCCAGTCCCTTTAAAGCCTGTCTGATGGAAAATGCACAACCCTTTCCTGAACCTAATTTAAAAGAGCCATTTTTGTCCATACTTCTGTGAATCTCCCACTTCCCTGGCAATTTTACATGTCCTGTCTTACCTATAGAAAAATACTTAACTCTTATGGCTTCAAAAAGAAAAGCTTAAGAAAGGACTGTAAAATGTTATCATTTTATTTCTAGAAAATTATATATAAAATATGATTTTATTTATACAGGTCCTGTCTACAGGATCATGTTAAACACAGGAAAATGCTGCCTGAACAGCACATACAGGGGTGAGCCTGGGGGAGGGATCAATAGGCACCTGGGATGATGGAGCAAGGTTTCTTGGAGCCTTACAAATTGCAAAGTTGAGGTCTGCATGTGTTTGGTTTGCTGACTTTCCCCATTCCTGAAGAGGTTGCTGTTCAACATCTCCAGATGCCAGGCCTGTCTTAGGGAGAGAGAGCTTCATCTGGGAGACTGTTATTATGCTCAGCCCTGTTGGAATTGAAAGAATCTGCTCAGTGAGAGACTGAGGGCTGCTGACTGCTTGCTGAAAAACCTCCAGGTACCTTCAAACTTTCAGCAGACCTCAGAGCAGGAGATGACTTTTAAAAAATCTCATGCTGTGATTCTGCACCCATTGCAAGGTGCATTTGACCCTGTTTGGAACCAGAACGACATAATCTGACATAAACTCGAGGGTCTGATTCAAATGTAGATTACACAAGGTGAAATGCTTTCTGTCCATTATTCTTACAGGTATTCCCTGAAGGTTTAGGCAGTAACAGCCTGACTTTCTTACAGGATGCAGACAGATGGCAGTGCCCAGAGTTTCTTGTGTTGCACTGAGTGTAGTGTGCCTACTCCGATGCTTCTACACACCTCTCTTTCCCCAAGATAAATTTCAGTCAGTCCATACAATGCAGTACAAGTGCACAGTTTGACAGCATGAAATTCACCCCTGTCCAGCATGTCACTGCTGTGCCTGGCACTGACCAAGCGCCAAGGGCTGACAGTCATGGAGACCTTACCACAGAGTCTGTCAGCCAAGTGTGAGCACTCCCTACAGACCTGGCGAGGAAGGGACTTGTGCAGGACCTTGTTTTGGCATGGTTACCACTTTGTTGGAAAGAAGACTTCCTGTAGCTACAAAACTTCACTGACACAGGCCTGTTGGTAGTGTACGTGAAAGGAAGGGGCAAAGAGAGATGGGGATGGGAGCACAAAATCAAACTGCAGCCCCTGAGGCAAAACTGGAATGCTGCTACTTGGGAAACCATGGGTTAGAAATATCTGTGGTGAAGAGTTTGGATTGCCCTCCAGTGGCCAAATAGGATTTCAGATCCCAGCATAGGTCAAAGGTAATGTCAAAAGAAAAGAAATCTGGAGAAATAAAAATCAGCAACTAGGAGCAGCCTGCTGAGTATTTCAAAGGATGGTGGCGTCTGTGTTACCATAATGGCAGCACATCTATTGCAGATACTTAACATTAGTCGTTTTCTTTTTTAATATCAGCTTCCATACCACTGCTTTCCTGTGGTCACGCAGACCTTCAGAGCTGCCACCAGCTGAGCACGCAGCTGCAGGGGCCTGCACTGGCAGACCAGGGTGGGACGCTGCACACATGAGGCCGAGGTCAGCAGTGGGTGCTGTATCCAGAGAGAAACACCAAATGGAATTACATACAGCAGGAATCAACCAGTCCTCCTAAAAGCCCAAGGCAGCGTGCCAGTAACAGAATTAATACAAAAACCAGGAGAAAATATATCAGAGTCAAATCTGGCATGAAGGGCCCTTGGTCTTATCTCATCTCTTGACCTTTCTGGCACTTCTAAGAGGAAACATGGGTGCTAGTACAGTGATCCTGTTCTGATTATGTACCACCATTCATGTTGCCTTCCTCTCTAAAAGTAAACATGGAGCCTCTGTAGGCCAGCTGCATTGGGTATGAAAGAAAGACAAGACAAGTTTGGTGTGCTCGGGGTTTGTTTGGCTGCTTTTTTGTTTTGTTTTGTTTCGTTGGGTTTTTTGTTTGGTTTTTTGGGGTTTTTTTTTTGTTTGTTTGGACAACACTTGTTCCACATCCATTTTGGCTAAAGGCTCAGCTTTTAACCTTTGGCTACACATCTGACCCCTGAGCATTTTTCTGCCCTTTGAATGGTGTTTCTGAAGGGTATTCCAACACCAAGCCCTTGGCGAGAAGAGTGCAGGACAGGGTGAGGAGACCATGTGAAAGGGAATAGCTCCAGATGCATCCTGGACTTGTTGAACTTCCTTGGCAAAATCTTTCCAGGAACTGCCTGCTCTCTTGCTGTGCTGCTGCAGATCTGATTCAGCTGAGTGACTAATGAGCAAGGCACAAAACTCTGTCAGTTGTACCTCGGAGATTTGAGTGGCAGCCAGGGACACATCTTCTCCTCAGAGGGCAGAAAAAGCTGTTTGACACTTGGCCAGCCTATGAGTCTTCCCAAATGAAGCCTTTGATGTCTAGGAGCTGATTGTAGTCCAAGGCCCTGGTTCAACAGAGGTTTAAGTCACACAAGAGACCATGAATCACAGGAATACAGGGCTGGAAGGGATCTCAAGGGAACACCTTCCCCACCCTTCACACAGAGGCAACCTAACATCTTGGCCTCTCCTGGCAGATGTATGTCTGATCTGTCTTCAAAAGTCTCTAACCACTAGAGCAACAAGTCTTTCTAGGTATTCTCCTCCATTCCTGGATTTTCCTAACAGTAAGTGGTGTTCCCTAACACCTAACCTAAATCATGTTTGCCATAAATTAAACCAGTTCTTCCCATACCCTTATGAGCACCATAGCCTTTCAGAGTAGTGTTTAAAGTGGTGGAGGTCTTTCATTATGTCCCATTTCAGGATGCCTTTTTTCTAGATTAAAAAAAAGAAAGAAAGAAAGAAAGAAAACAAAACCAAACACATCCGTTCCTTGAACCTTTCCTCAGAGGTCATGTTTTCCAAACTTCTCATCATCCATGTTGGTCTCCTCTGGCTCTTCTCCACTTAGTCTCCATCCGTCATCAAAAGCACGGCCCCAAAGCAGACACACTGCTCCAGTAAAGACCTCGCCCACACTGAGCAAAGCTGAAAAATTACCTCCTGTGGATTACACAACACATCTGCTATTATAGACCAGCACAAGGTTGGTTGTGGGCTTTTCCCACTTTCCTTACCACATCCTATTTTTAGGTTATTAATTAATGAATTTTCAGTCCTTACAGACACACCATGAGCTTCACCTACTCTCCTGTAATGCTGTTTAAGTGTGTTGATAAATCAGGACCTAAATTGGGAGTAAATCCATGCAAATGAATGGTGTCACTGAGTAATAAAAATGGCGTAATAAAAATAGCAGGAAGCACTGTCAGGACCAAGTCATAGACTGAATATTGGTGTACTTAGATTTCAGAGTGCTAATATGCCTATTATGTACTAACTTTGCCTTTTGTAGAAATCTATAGACAACTTGGTCATATCCCTAACATATATATATATTGCTATTTTTATTTATAAGCAGCTCCCTCACCTAAACTTGTGAGCATCTGTAAGAGCAGGATCCTAAATCCTGCCCTCATCTTGCATGGACAGGGCTTAGAGCATTTCTTTGTGGATCACTTCAGGATGTGGATGTGCAGATAGTCACAGTAACCTAAGAAAATAAGCACTAGATTTGAAAATATAGTCCTCAGGTTTGACTTACAATGCTTGCTTCTTGTAGTCATAATGAGTGTAGTAATTATTCAATACACAGGAAGTAGAGATGCTGTGAGTAGGTTTTATGAAGTAATATTTGGCTGTCTGGTAGTTTAATAAATATTGTTCTGTAACTGCTTCCATCTCAGTCAGTTTGCTTCAAAATAAGATTTCTATAAATCTTTATAATGCAGGGAATGCACCCAAAAATATTTGGGTAGGATTTTTTCCCACATAAAATATGTTTTATATGCTGCTCATCAAAAACGCCCACAAGAGACACAGGACTATGCATGCCATACAGGGGGAAAAAAATCCTTTGTCTTTGTTATTATATTCATATCACTGGTCCCCAAAGAGCAAAAGTAAATTATAGACCTATGCTAGGAAAGTCCAGAAAGATAAGAGAAGTGAATGCATCTAGACTTCAGCTAGACCAAAGAGGGAGAAAGTTTGTAAATCTGGCCAAGAGGAGGTCACTGGTGACCCTGAATATTTAGACATATGACTCATATATAAAAGAATACTTGAACCATCAAAAGATTAATCATCTGTTTCTCTTCAGTCTCTCTCCCCTGCGAAAAAGAATAATAATAATAAAAAAAACTTTCAGTGATTTTTCCCGCTTTGCATTTAATTTTTCTATTAATCTACATTGTAGTAAAGCACCAGACTTGGACTGGCAGGAATGGATAGTTTCTAGCTCATAATAGCAGATAGCAAGTGAAAGGTGTCCCTGGACACTGAAAGATGGATATGGGATTCGCTCTGCTGCTTCACCATTTTAGCAAGTGCTGGTGCCTCTGAGATTTCATAAATCCAGTACTGGAAAGAACAGGGAGAGAATAGATCTCAAGCAGAGAAGGTCCCATAGGAAAAATCATGCCAAGGTGAAAAAGCTTGAGACTAAGCTATTTTTAAACCCTTCCCTTCAAAAGCCCCAAGAAAGAGGATATCTAGGATATCCTCACAGAAAGTGTGTAGATCGCTCAGAGGCATCAAGACACATGACTACTGGATTTGACAGATGCAAAGGATCAGAACACTGGAAGAGGCTCTCTGGTTTAACAGTATTATTTAAATATCTCTGTGGACTCAGACTGCAGGTTTCACCTGGACTATATACTGTACTGCATCCTCTGTATGGCTGATCAGCAGCACTGCCTTGGAGCCAAGAAATACAAGATGCAGTTCATGCTTTTGGCTAAGAGTCTCACCTCTTCTTCCAGCCTTTCACTGCTGTGACGTTGGACAGAATTTCACACAAGTGTGCCACACAGATTTACCACTTCCCCTCTACCTCCTGCCACTGGACAGTTTGCTCTGCCACGCATCACAAGTCCCAGGTTCCTTTGTCCAGAGAGTGTTCTTATATCAGATGAGCCTGTGCTCACTGAGATGAGCTGTGAATAAAATTAGGCAGCTGGTCTGAATCCCCAAGCAGTGCAAACTGGGTGATACATCTTAGCTCCTGCACACTGACAGTGAAAAAGAGAAAGGGATTTCTTTTTCTTTTTTTATCAAATTTTGGGTTTGGCTTCTTAGCAGAGTTCTTTCTTTGCTCACACTTGACCTTGGCAAGCACCTCACCAAACTCAAATCATGAAATTCCCTCTGGAGATCAAAGGCTGGTGTCCTTGTTTCCCTACAGAGCGTGGATTTGATCTGAAAGTCCGTGGGATCGCTAAACAAACACCTCGCATTCGTTATGGGGAGGGTTTGTTTCTTTTAGCTGGGATAACCTTCCTCACCCGGCTCTTGCAGGCTGGAAAATTCAGCACCATAAATCATGGAGGAGCCACAAGTATTTGGGAGGAATGGGTTAGCACTAGTGACAGGGTACCTCNAAGCCACAAGTATTTGGGAGTTTCTCTGAATTCTAAGCTGTGGTGGAATGGATTAGCACTAGTGACAGGGTACCTCTCCCCCAGATACTACCAATCAAAGGCACTTTTTTTTGAAAAATAAGAAGAAAGTAATTGTATTGTGGTAGAGTTCAACACTGTTACTGTATACAGAAATTTGCAGCTTCCTACCAATACCATTGATTTCTTTGGGAGGAAGTACTGAAAGGTCTCTTGAAAAAACACTAACCCAAACATGACACACTGTTAAGAGAAAAAGCTGTCACACTGGTCACAGCAAATGCTTCTGACGGAAAAAGAGTAGATGTAGTATCTCTGTCAAGTTAGATAAATGGTGCACATAAGGTCTGATTTAAGAGGCAACAAAGTCGAAACCTTTCAGAACTCTGGCACTCTTTGGATAAAGTCCTCACACTGCTCCACACACAGCAGGGAAATATCTGGAGTTGCTGCTGTGCGCTGCCATTTACTGTGCCTGTCTCAGTCAGTCACTTACTGAATACAGCTGCCTTTCCTCTAGACATGGAAAACTTTGGCCCCATCAATCTAAAGACCACATCATAATGTTTCACCACATCTTGGATATAACATGCTACCTCATTTATTATTCTGATCTAGATTTATTTACTTTTACTTTGTTTGGAGAATTTGTTTCCAGGGGGGATACCAAGCAAAAGAATAATATTGATTTAGTGCTGATTCTCACAAGTCACATCCATAGTCACACCAAGCAATCTGCCAGTACAACCATGGGACAGTGATCCTGTGTGCAATATGCAATGTACGCGATAATGGAATTTATTGCTGTTGATACTTCCATAGAATCTGGGATAATAAGACTAATCTCCACAGGATTAATGCCACCTTTTGCAACTCAGTTTTCTTGTTCTTCGCAACATCTGTTTCCATGGTGTTGTCACTTCTATCCCACCTCCCTTTCCCCACGGTAGGAGAGTGCTCAGTGTGCAGCTGCTCAGAAATGCTGCTGCACATGCTGCACATGAGGAAAGGGAACAGGATTTTACCAGACTGAGGAGCAGAAGCCGAGGATTTTGAGGAAGAAGTCTCTCTTCCCCCAGCATCCTCCACAAGATGTCCATATCCATCATAAGGTATGAGCTGAGAATCAGGGGTCAGTGGAGAGACACTGACCTACCTCACTTCTATCAATCTCTTGGGTGCCATCAATCCTTTATCCAAAATGTTCAAGAGTTTTAATGTACCTGGTGATATTTTAATACCTTCATCAAGCATATGTATTGTGAAAGACTCAAGCCATATCCACAGGAACAGAGATGTGGACACCAGGAGTCTGGGGAGAGTTAAAACCAGTTTGTTCTCATGACCACGTGTGGGCTCATGTCACTCTCCTCTGGCAGCTGCTTTCCTTGCAAGAGAGACTTAACACAAACCCCTCCTACACGCAAAGTGGTCCAGCAGTGGGATTCCTCTGATCTTCTTCCATCTTTCACCCAGGGAAGATGAAGATCAGTCATCACTAATAACAGATTAATTGGACTCAAGTGGCAATCCATTATGCTAAGCATTTTTTAAAAGGCTGTAATGTTGGGATTGGCTGGGTCAGCCACTGAATTTTGAGCAGGTAGCAAAGTTTTGGGGTCATTTACAAGGTTAACCTAGTCATTCCAGCAGGAAGGACTCTATTTACCCTGCACAACCCAGCTTCCTATTTCACATGACTTATAAAGGGCATATTTGTCTGAGTGCCTATTTGAAAGGGTGTGTTCCTCATAGATGCTGTTTATTAACATTTCTGCATTCCCATCAGCTTTTCATCTCCTTCTTGCAATTAAATTGACAATCAATGAAGACAAAGAGTGCTTTAATCCATGGGGTCACTACAAACGGTAAGGCAAAGATTTCCAAAGCAAAAATTTCGAGTCTGACCCATTTGCCTTTCAGATTACTGTTTTCAAACTGCATTTTCCCACTACACTTTATTGCACCTGAAAGATGCCAAAACAACTGTTTTCTTTTACATATAGTTACTCCTTTCCAATGCTTTTTTTATGATGATCACAGAAAAATAATTTTCATAATGTCCATACACATCAGGAAACACCGGTTTTAACTGCAGGTGATGAAAAATAAATGCTTTCCTTCCACACTTTCAGACAGTTCAGTCCAACTACCATCTCTGCATAGCTGGTCTGGCACTGGTTGCTTTCATTTCTACTCAACAGTCCCCATGAATTAATCAGGAAGGTGGCTTCTTTCTGGCCTTTTCATGAAGACAGTTTGCAGGGTGAAACCCTCAGTGAAGGTAGTGCCAACTCACACCAGACTGCCTCATGTATCAGGCACTTTACTCCTTTGATTCTCCAGGGGGCTGAATTCAGCCCCACCATTCTCCAAAAGCCTCCCAATTCTCACCTGAACTCAGTCCTTAATTGAAAACATGATCCCGGATCCCAGAAACAGAACAGAAAAGGTAGGATAACAGGGTTAGAAGCAAGTATAACTTCACTAAAACAGAGGCTAAGATGATGTTTGAAGCTTTTCCTTTCTTTTAAAATCTCAATATAGAAGAAAACAGTATAATGACATCTTGTGTGTCTGGCTAATGCTGNCATCTGTATGGTATCACAAAGGAATTATTAACTAAAACTGCAAAAATGGGAATCGGCACAGAAATGGATTAGGAGATGAGGGCATTCCTGAGGAGATGACAAAGGATCCCCTCACAAAGAAATCTAACAAACTGAAACAGTTTTTTCAGGAATGAGGCTAAGCATCAATTCAGCATGATCACTGGCAGAGAAAATGGGAACATCCAGTAGTATTTATTGATATAAAAGTGGTGGCATTATCAGCGTAGAGAAGACTCATGACCCAGAAGGCCAGGCTAATGAATCCAAACAAGACTGAATAATTTACAAAATCCAAGCTCATGCACACAGGGACAAGTTACCCAAGTGTTTGCAATCATCAGGAGTCCTGCCAGCTGAAAATGAGCATGGAAGGAGAGCTGTGTATACAGGTTGTGTCAGGACCCAGAGCTCTGGCCTGACTCTTGTCGCTCAGCTTCTGAAGCCAAACTGGGCAGTAGATGGGAAAAAGCAGGTGCAGTACAGAAATTTCCAGAAAAGACACATGCAGAGTAGTGCCCACTGGACATGGACAGCCCTGGGGAGACCTCACAAGTCTGCTGTGCACAGCTTCCTCAGCTATTTCTGCGTTGGAGAAATAGAAGCAGTGAACATGTAGTGCATGCTGACCATGGGGTTACTGGGGAGGCTGTATTAACACACCAGATGGGACAAGTCAGGATTTACAGCCAAAGGAAAGCCAGGGCTGGGAACAGACATGACTGACCTTTGTAAATGCAGTAGTAGATTAATAAGCAGAGAGGGGCAAAAAGCAGCTTGAGCCAAGTACAAAGTTCAAATGAGTATAAACCAGCCATAACTGTCCTTTACTCTGGAGATCATGAGCACGTTCCTCACAACTATGGTAGCCCTGCGCTGAAGCAACCTCCCAAATGTGCAGCAAGGACAAGAAGTCTCCCTGCTTCCTGGATGGACCTGTCTGAGGGCTTGGACACAGCTGTACGATGGTTGTAGATGAGAGGACCAACTTTCACGATTCAGGAAATTTTTTCCAGGCCCTTTTGTTCCATTTCAGCTGCAGAGGAAGTGCCAAGGAGTCAATAAAAGTTAGAAAAATATAGATGACATGTGCTTACAGATGGGAATATGGAAGAAGGACAGACCAATGAAATACATAGAAAAAGCCCTGATGGATGGCAGTCCCCTACAAGCAATAGTATTTGCTTGTGAGAGTCTATGTACATGTAACTACAGCCATAATTAAACACCACACTCTTTATCCCTCGATTTTAAGACTCCTATTACCTCAAAATATCTAGTAAGACAGCTAAAAACACTATTTCCTTCCTCCTCTGCTAATGACATGGGAACAGAAGGGACCCCACCTGTGCCAGTTTGCATCATGGCAGGTGTCCATCCGCACTGTGCAGTGCAGAACCTGCATGACAGCACGAGCCCCTGGCTTCCCTTCCCTCCCACAGCAAGGATCCTTCAACAGAATCACCTGCAGTTCACCATCTCCACGAAGAGGAGTTACCCTTTGTTGAATTACAAATTGTCCCTAAGCACCTTGTGTAAAGGAGCAGAGGGCAGATACAAATTGACTCCAAAGTAAAAAAATCCCTGAGAAAGTGCAAAAGGAGCAGCACTTAATTTATTAAATTTAACCCTTTTTGGTTTTCCGTTTAGAAAAAAATTTTAAATCTCCAGGAAAATGTAGTGGGCCAGACTGCATTTGTTCCACTTGGATAAGAAGCTTCCTGAAAACCCCATGAAAGAGCACAGAGTGCAGCTTTTCTTTTGCAGGAAAAAGTCATCACTGGTTGATAAAGAAATCACTAAATGATCTGTGCCCAGGGCTTCAGTGTTTTGCCTATAGTCTGCTTTGTCAAGGAGGAAGGGCAGGAGCAGAGCAATCTGCCAGGTTGGAAAGCGGATGGAAATCAGTGTTTGCAAATCTACAGTGTGCTGAAAGTATTTATTGAACTTAAATAAAAGGTTAACTGCCAAGGACTATGATTTTTTTCCATTTTTCATATGGCTATTTCTTTGCAAGAACTGAACACTGAGTTGTTTGCAAGTAAAGGACTGATTTCTGCTGAGAGAAAGAGCCTGGGTTTTTTTCTCTTCTTAATTGACTTCATCAAGTACTTCTCAAAGAGGTAACCAGAGAAACAGAAAAACACATGCTTTCCAGCTCATATTTACAATGTTTTCTCTCTGAAACTCATGCACTGCTGTAAGACTGTGTAATACTGTAGCGCCTGGGGACAGGATGGAAGTGAGTGTTGGTGTGTACCTTGATCCCTGGAGGAAAATATCCCCTTCAATATTTTTCACATTTACTCAGAAATACCTTAACACACTGCACTCCTTGCATGCCAACAAGGGAGCCAAGAACTCAGGGATATTTTTTTCTTCTCTCCAAATAGCATATTTCCCCACCCAAAAGAAAAAAAATCCCATCAGTCTGACAGACTTCCAGGAAACAGGGGGATTATTTTTTAGTTGCCAGGGTCCAAGCTCTGTTTCTTTAGGCACTGACAAGAAAATGGCTCTTCTACATCCCTGTTTACATAACTAATGAACATAGGAGATCTTAGCAACCTTTTCTCAAGCAGTATGAAATTCACCTTCCTAAAAACAGACTCATCAAGATGTGGTGCAATCATTTAGCTCTGTTTTAGAGTGTGTTAATAGGGGAAATTATTACTTTGCTTCACGTTACACAGACATGTATTTTCCATGTTCTCTAAAGGCTTCAGGTTTTTTAAAGGTACAGTTTTGTTTAACATTAATGACCTACTCTTCCCCTTTCGAGTCAAGAAGCCTTTTATCTGTTATTTCCTCATTTTAAAAAAGCTTATTATGCTAAGAATATACTAAAATATATTGTATTCTCCCCATTCTGTTTCATCAACAAGCAGCTCTTAGATAATGGCAAAAGTTGTTTGGCTTGAGGGAGACAGATCAAATGCAAGAAAGAGATTATACAGACAGATTTTTAAGGTGCTTCATTAAAGTGAACCCAAGCGCCATCTCAAAACTTACTTTCCTGCAGGGACGAGCCATTAGCCGCTGTTTTCTCTAGAGGGTGTAACTCGGAAGTGGTTCATGTGCAAAGGACAGCATCCTGGCAGCCCAAACATGATAACCAGTTTGCACAGTATCACACCTGCCCAATATGAGTCCGAGCCCATCTAGGCATGAGCCAAAAGCAGGGACACAAAGAAGAGACCTCAGTGGTCTCCCATACCGGACTGCTGCCACAAACAGTGAGGGCAGGGCTGGATTTGGGGCCTGCCAAAGTGCGTTTGATCTTGCAGGTAGTTGATGGGCAAAGAGGGGATCGACTGGTTTTGACTTCTGCCCACGGGCAAACCAGTTCCCCCCAAGATACCTTGGTAGCTGCTTGCTATTTTACATCTGCCCATAGTGAAGCCCCAGCTCTCTTTCCATTGAGGTTTTAAATTAAAAGTGGTTCAAGCTGCTCAGAGAGGCACCTGGCTTCCCAGGCAAATTACTGGAATAGTTTCTTCACACTAACTTTTCCCTTCCCCCTGAAGCCAGCAGGTGACATCTGGAAAACATACAAAACAAAGAGAAAACTGTCATTTCGAAGGAATTAGTAACTCCACTCCCCTGTGTGGGCGCTGCAGCCCCGCTGACCTCCCGCACCACAGAGCCGGGAAGCTCTGCAGGAGCGGGGCCAGCATCCTGGCCATGCATCACTTCCCCACCACAGATATCTCAGTGTGCCATGTGTCAGGGGGAACAGGAATGCCTTCAGCCGTAAGTGAAAGAGCATCCTGTGGAGTTTAGCTAAAACAAGTACAGTTTAAGGTGATGGGTGGTATGACTCAATTCTAGGAGAGGATGTTTGTGGTATGAGAGGGAAGTCAGTGCGTTGCTTGCAGGATTCTACTCTCAATATGTTGGCACAGCATTCTGCGGGGAGCTGGAGATAGTCCTGTCAACAGCTCATAGCCAGCCATAAGAGAGCCTTCTCCAGCTCGTGGGGAACATGGACATTAGTGGCAGGAGGAGCACACAGCATGGTCTTTGTCGCTGACCCCAGCACTGCTGCTGGCTCAGGGCTCTGCAGTGGTGCTCTCAGAGAGGCTTCAAGTAACACAGCTCTCTGCCTGCCTGCTCCACTGCATGGGCTTGACATGCAATCTGCATCCTCAAATGCACAGGAGCGAAAGGAGAGGAATATAAAGACAAGAAAGAGTGAGACAAATGAGTAGGCAGAGGATACACAAGCCCTTCCTTCCAGGTCAGCGTGTCACACGTTCACACAAGTTGTGCTTCAGGTGTGCATTTTGTCAGGTGTACCTGCAGTCTCACCTCACCAGTATGGGACTTTCTTTTTCTCTACCAACTCTGCACATTGTAAAATCCTCTTTACTGTTTCCTTATCTTTTCTCTTCCTGAGTCCACTGGCCTGGGACTGTCTGGAAGATTCCTCACTGCTCTTTCACCAATTACCTCCACAGCCTTGGGCTGATTATTGCCTTCTTGTGACCCTGTGAAATGGGGGAAGGAACACCTTTGTGCTTCAAATACATAGAAACTGGTTTAAAAAAAAAGAAAATAAAAAAGACAGGTACTTTGGGTGTGCAGCAATGAGTGCCATACATACACTGGAGATCTTTTATTTAGAGACAAGGGATGCTGCAGGGCTGTAGATTTTTTTACTACATACAACGAATTTGGTGTATGTGACATGGAGGCGCTGAATTTCTCTCTGGAGGCACTTTGTGCAGCTTGGTAGGCTTAGCCTGCCCATACTGGCTGGCTCAAGTGGCCGTGATACCAGGTGAAGGTAGTGCCCTTCTGCACAGTCAGTTCCTGCTCTTCTAGGGCTCATAAATAAGGAAAAACATGGCATAAACAACATCTGGTCCCCACATTCCCTACAGCATGCTGTGCAGGTGAATCCAAGTAACCTCACACTTTAGGTGTAAGACAGAAACGCAGTGGGCTTGCACAAGAGCTCTGTGAACTTGCCTGTGTTTGCGCAGTGGGAAAGAGCCAGGTGGAGAATCCACCTGTTCAGTCTGCCAGTACAAGAAATTAGTTCCCAGGGCAATGACTGCGTGGCGAGAAGCAGACTGGGGTCCCAGATTTTGCTGTGTTTTGGCCCCTCTGGGGGTGGGATTTGATCTCAGGCACAACGCTGTGCTCACGTGGCTGGCCAGCTTCCAGACCAGGGCTAGCGCTTGTCCTCTCAGCTGGGATCAGGAGCCGCAGAGCTGGGAGCATCCGGCTGCACCCTGCTGCGGGAACACGTCCCTGGCCTGCCAGATTTCAGAAACATGTTTGATGAAAAGTCCCAGCCTCCAAGACTGAAACAAGAACAGGGGTGAGATGGGACCTGTTTGAGCCATGTTACCCTCATCAATTTTGGCAGATACTGGAGTACAAAAACCCCTATACCATGCCTAGGAATTCATAAAAAAATGTAGTCTTACTGTAAATGCATTAAAAACATAACACAAAAGGGAAAATTATTTAAACTTTGCAGAAACTTGTTGGCTTTGACTTGTCTGAGTGACAATGGAAAGTGAGGATGTGGAACTTCTAACACTTTTTTACTATGGACATTTTAAAGCATGTTAAAGTAGCATCCACAGCCAGATATTTCAAAACAATGCATAATATTCTGTAGTAAAAAGTTACAGTAATAATTAAATCACATTTTCTTTCAATGCTGCTGGTGTTGTAGTTGAGCTCAAAGTCAAATTCATGTCAATAAATTATTCAGTGGGTAACATTATGCTGGCTGTGTAATGACACATAGGAGGACTGGTGCTGGTAGTTCAACAGAGGCTGAACCACTCCAACACCTGGAGTGATTAGATGATGCTCAAGTGTCCCACTTGGTCCTTCACACCCAGACACGGAGCTTTCTTTTGGACAGAGCAGTGGGGGAGAGGGTTGGTGTGGCCAGCGGGCGGCAGGAGGCACAGGTGGGTCTGTGGTGCTCCGAGGAGATGAAAAACAGCTGTCATGTGGGAGAAAAGCCATATCTTTGCCATGTATATGGAGACTTTTCTCCCAAAGGACATGGCATAATCAGAAATAAGAAAACTAAGCTCCAAAAAAAGCATAGAACTGAATCCCAATCTCAGTCTCTTCAGCTCACCATGGAAGACACATGAAGGAGATGTGGGCGAGAGCTCTGATTTGTGGGAAGGAAAAGAGTGGCTGGAAGGTTGTGGGGGCACAGAGCCAGAGGCAAAGGCTGCACAAAGCAGGAGATATGAGCAGGTACATCAGAGTCTCAGGAAGCAGGAGGTAAACAGCAGGGGACTATTTTTCTTTGAACCGTCATATCCTGAGGGTTCTCTGTTGCTTGTTCCCTCCTCCAAGCTTTCAAGGAGAAAGTTTTAAGTAGCAGAGAAGACAGATCAAAAAAATCCAGAAGACCCACACAAGAGACCTCCTAGATAGACCAAAGACCTCCGAGGAAAGTGACCTCCTGAACCTGTTGCCAAACAATACCGTGTATACAGTACAAACATTCTTTCCTGCATTCTGGGAAACTTTCAGAAGATAAGTATGTGAAACATGATCATTGCTTTCCTCTGCTGATAAATCAGCAGCAAAAAAAATGTGCACGCTGATTAATTTGACTAGCTTGGTTTGCTTCATATGTGGTCTTCCAGAATGCCAGGAGCACAGATGCTGAAGGAAAATCAAACTAAAAGTATTTTACCCTATGGGATACGAGGGAGGCCGCAGACTCAGATTCAAACCCTGGGTTTCCCTTCAGCCTTTGGTTCTGAACTGAATCCCAAAACTCTGGGGGACTGTCTAACCTGCAGTCACATCTCCTGTGGCAAGGTTTAGCTCAGGACACTGGAAACATGAAAGATCACAAGGTTCTGTGAATTCTCATCCTTTCTAGAGTCTGGTTTTCTTCAGATTTACCCTAAGCCTGATCCAGTTCTGAAGAGTGGCACCACAGTGCAGAACTCACCATGGAAGACACAGCATATGCTGTCTTTGAACATCTCCTTGGGAAAAGGTAAGTTTTGCTAGAAGCCAAAACCCACCCATTTTTATATAGCAGCTTCTCTGAGTCCATTGCATCCCGTCCCCTGCCACCAAGCTGCTAGCCAGGTACGAAGAATGTTATCTCTCTTTGGTTCTAATGCACCTCTATAACAATTCTAAAGAGTGTGGCTGGTCATTCTGCTTAGCAGAGGAAAATCATCCCTACCAATAGTGAAGCTATCCAAACAAAAATTAATTTCCTGAGCTGGCACATCTCACCCAATTAATCTTGCAGCAGCCGGCCAAAGTCAGGCTGCATTTTCTCTTTGGGTTTTTTTCAGCCAGTACTACACGTGTTGGAGCAAACTTGCTTGATTGGATATCATAACAACTTCTCAGGAAGCCAGATGATAGGCACTTCAGAAAACTGAATTGAAAGTGTATCTCTGAGTGGCCACGTAGCCTGTGTCTTCCTTCTGTAGCATAAAGGGATCGCATACAGTCACATAAAGAAGTAATTTTACTTACTTGGGCAGGGTAAGTTTAGAACCATGGTTTCTAAATGTTTCCTAAAGAGCCAAGCTGTCCAATGCTCTTCCTACATTTTCCTAGATGACATATGAGGCCAAGGATTTCCAGTTATCCAAAAAGCCAGAAATGGTGCTCAGAGTTGTTCCAAATGAAACTCCTACTGCAATATTTTAAAGCCATCTACGCAGATTCTGACCAACCAAACTCCCTTACCCTGGAGGGCAGGCTATGGCACGGCAGGAAGATAAACCGATGCTTTCTATTTTCTGTCTGTGAATTCAGCCAAAAAGACTGCAGCATTACACATGCTATGGCGTGTCCACAAAAGCTTGCTGTGCCAACAAGAAGTAACAGCCTGGAAAGCCACTATATATTATAAAAATCACTGACCAGTTGCTGTAACATCCTATGAGTTTATATCCCCAGAAGCAAATAAATTAAATGAGGAATGCCTTCACTTTTCACATAGCCCCCTGTAAGCCTTTACAGTGAGTTATTGCTGACTGAGCAGTAGCTGTGCTGCACATGCCCCGTGTTTCCCTGACAGCCTCCACTATAAGACTCTCTTGTAATTTAATCAGAAGTTTGCCTGTCTTCGAATACTTTGACCAAGACTTTCACGCTGTGAGGATGGTTGATCTCATCTGAACTTGAGGCACCTAACAAGGTTAACCTGTGTGATGGATGGCAGCAGGGCTGTCTGGGAGGCTGAGGAGCCCCACTCAGAGGCAGCTGTCTACGAGCACCTGGTGCTGTCCTCCCCGGGTTTCTCTGTTTCAAGGCTGGTGAGAAGGTGCAGCTCTTCCTGTTCCTGCGGTTTCTGGGTGCTAATGGCTGTGAGAAGGCTCCAGACCACAGCAGAAGGACATAGTTTTAAGGGTGCCCCAGGATGGAGAGGGAATGGCATGCAGAGATTCGGAGCAAACTCCATGGTTTTAATGCAAAAGTGTGGAAAGCATGAACGAAACAGATCGTGAAAAAGAGCTGAGGAATAACTGGGAATGTGGGACTGACTACCTGAATCAGGAGGCAGATTTGGGAGATGGGAGGAAGAAGGGGGAGAGGTCAGTGCAGCTGTGAGGCATGTTTGGGGGTCAGGTGAGAGCAGATAACCTGATGGGTAGAAAAAGAAACTTAGACTGGGAGCTGGGAAGAGGGGAAGGCTGAGATGTGGAATAGAGAAAAGGTCTGGAGCTGGCAGCAAAGGAGGAGAGAGGTAGAAGCTTAGACTAAGAGAAACAGGATGCTGGAGTCAGTGACATGATCCTAAGAGAGACGATGCTATCAAAATCTCAAGGCTGGTTGGTGTGGCACAGGAAACTTTAAACCTGGCATTTCCTAAGTACTGAACGCTTGGCTTGCAGTCTGTGCTGTGTTGTTTCAGAGTAGACTTCACATGTATTGACTGCACACGTGCTTTCAAGTGCACAGAGTTCAGGAAGCCTGACGAAGGGCTGACATCCATGTCTGGCTGTTGTGACTTTTGAGGTGGACAAGCCACCAGGATAGCAGGCCATCTCAGCTAAGTGCCTTTGGCAACTACATGCCAGTCAGGAATGGAGCCCTAAGGACAGGAGCAAAGCCCTTCTCAGCCCACCCAGGCACCTGTGTATCTTCTGTGACACTGAAGAGCTGCCCCCGGGAGAGGGGGGGTGACCACCTCTCCAGGAGCACAGCAACAGGAGGGCTGTCATGTGCCGCTGTTCCCTTTGCACCTGCAGACAGAGAGATGGCAGAGATGGCCCAGGGGCTGCAGTGCCACATCAGGTGTAGGTCTCCAGAGCCTGGCAGAGAGGATGGGGAGCATGCATGCAGCAAGGCTGAGCTGGCAGCAAGTTGCTTTCTTGTATCAGAAACCTCATAATGGATCTGCAGGCTCAAAGGAATCTTTCCTCGCCACTAGGACAATTCCCTAGAGTGTGCTGCTTCTCATTCTAGGAATAAAGACCAAGCTGTTTGCCTGGTGCCTGGCAGCCTCTCCACCAGTGCCTGATGAGGAGTGATTCCAGCTCACCGTGGCTCTCTGCACAGTGGCATGCACACTGCCTGCAGCCTGGCTTCTGCTTGCAAAGCCACCAGCCCAATCACTCTCAGGCATCCTCCCCTGAGGCAGGATGGGTATGCCCTTTGGGGATACCCTTTGTCTCCAAGGATTTTTTTTTCTTTTTTTGGGCCAAAGGAGCCCACAGCTGGAGTAGCCTCATGTCTCCCTCAGGCACTGGAAGGACTGCATCCAGCCCTGTACCACCTTTAAAGCACATCTTGCACATCTCATGGTGGCAACTGAGGGCCCCTGTGGGGCAAGGAGTCTACACAAATAAGCCAGCATGGATGGCATGCAGATGAGGAAGCCAAGTGAGCAGGCAGTGGCACCAAGGTGATGGTGCCACAGCTTCCATGTGGCCACAGTTTCCCAGGGACTCCAAGCTGACTCTTTCTTCCTGCTTACAGCTGCATTCAGATCAGCCATGTGCCAGGAACCAGCTGCCTTGACTGAGGTGGAAGAAAGGATGGATATCTCTGCAGCTTGCTGCTGCCCACAGCTGAAGCAGCAGCTCCCCGTGGTGCCTCCTCACCAGTGCACCAGGGGATGCTTGTGTGGATCAGCATTGCAGTGCACCCTCCTCAGAGACCAGAAGGCAGCCCCAGCTGGGAAAGGCCAAGGCCAAATATCTAACTTTTCCCACTGCTCACACAAGCCCAGTTTAGAACATGTGGTGTGCATTTGCCCCCCTTTTAACCAGCCAGAGACTGCACTACCAGAAAGCCAGCATGGAGCAGACCCTGAGGCACCTCTACCCCCAACTCACCCGCTGCTGCTGTTTTAGCAGTGTCTAACAGCTTTTTCCAGAAGAGCAATGACTTTGCAGGAGCCAGAGACGTCTCCCTGCCCACAGCATGCCAGGCCAGCTGCTCTCCACGGGCCAGAGGCGGTGGAGTGATCTGACTCACGCCCGTCAGGAAACAGCTGGCGGCACTCAGCGGCGCTGGGCTGCTGGGCGCAGAGCCTCCCCCGGGCTGTGAAAGGCATGCTCGGGGCCGTCGTGATGGGCCACGCACTTCAGAGCCAGAACTCACGGGGTTTGAGGCCAAACAGATGGACTTCACTGGGAAAAGGGGGAGGCCACCTGAGGAAGGGTGACTCAAGCCAACACCAAACATGTGCAGGGCTCCTTAGCAACAAGAGATTAGCCTAAGCATGCCATTGCATTGCAGACCTCTGGATGTGCACATGCTCTCCCTTACTCACACACACTCAAACCCTCCCTGGACTTCAGCATCCTCAGTGGCCTCCCTCCAGCAGCCTCCCCGTGCTGCTCCATCCTGCTCGATGGAGCCCATGAGCCAAGTCCCAGCACCTCCTGTCACTTTCCCACACCAAGTAGTGTAATATCAAGCACCAAATATACCTCAGTCTGCCTTTTCTTTTCGCCCCAGGATATCACAGGCTCTTCCATATCTTAGATCTGTGAGAGGAAGAAGAAAATCAGCACAGGGGTTTGTAAACCACTACCACTAGCAACACACGAATCATGTCACAGTGCTGATGGCTTATAGACATTGAAAAATGGCCAGAGCCAACAGGGCCTGCCGTGACTGGCACAGCTGCTGCTGGTGTTGCTAATTCAGAACAGCCTTACATTGGCAGGTGATTCCATTATCGCTTCCTTTAACTAAGCCCCAGCACCCCTGTGAGTTCCTTGGATGCAGTCCTTTGCCCGACTGCACACAAGCTGCCCCACACTCCTGCATGGGTGCAGTGGGTGCCCACTGCCCGTCCTGTTTGAGAGGCCCATGGCAGAGACATGATGAGGAGCAAGCCAGGTAGCCTTCTCCTGGAAAGCATAACCGGGAGCAGGGCCATGCTCAACATTTGCTTCTTTCCCATATATAAAATCCTCCTCAGGATGGGAGTGACGTGTGCAGCAGAGAGCTCTGCCTTCTTCTCAAATGCTGCTCCTTGGCTTGTTGCCTTTCATACCAAAGCTATAACTCCTCTAGCGATTTCCTTTCATCATGCATGCAGAGCTTGTCCTCTTGCTGCTACCTTCCCCGGCTGTGCCAATGCCCATGGCCGTGTAACCCTGTCCCGTGTGTGCAGGGGTATGAAAGCTGATCAGGGCTGGTCAAAAACCCCCTCTCCCTCCCTGTCTGGATCACGTGTTCGAATCCAAAACAGTCTGGAGGCATTGCTGCTCCATGTTCTGGGTCCTGTCATCAGCAGCATGTGCTCTTACCAGGACGTAACCTAGTTGGTCTTTTTATTCTGAGCTGCTCCCCGCTGTCATAATGTGATTGATGAGCAGAAAGAGCCAGACAGAAGAAAGACAATAGGGAGCAAAGAAATGGGACAGAAGGCAGTGGAAGAGAACAGTTGGGAAAATCCCTTATAATAGTGAAAAACAGGCAGAAAATGAAAAATAAGAAAGGCAGACGATGAGCAAGTAGAGAGAAGAAGGCAAGAAAAACTAAAGAGAACAAAGAGTGAAAAGCAACAAGAAATTGAGGAAGTAAAAAAGGGAAATAATAGCTGAGGCAGTCCCCATCTTGAAGATAAACAATGTGAGAGAAAGCCTTTTGGCTAGCACACGGTAAATAGCTCGGTCAGGAGGTAGCAGATGCTGCCCTTTCTGTGGGACTGGGGCAGTCATTTGTCACAGGCAGGATCAAAGGCATCCGAAGAGACTTTTGAGGGAGTTACCGCAATAGGATCAGAGGCAAAATCTGTCCTGCAAGCGGGAAAGGGTCATTAAATCAGTTATCAGAGAGCTGATCTGTTGCAAGCTCATGCTCGGTTTGTCTGGCAGCAGCGTGTTCCTGTGCCCATGTCCTGCTCTCTGCACTCGCCTGGGGAGCACAGGGAGTTCACAACGCACCAGCAGGAAAACTTTCTGCCTCCTGAGAGAGGGGACCAATGTGTGCTGCATGCAGAGATCTGTGCTCTCTTCCAATGTAGCTATCCAACTAGTTATAAAGCTGGTCTCTCACAAAATAAAAGTCTATTTGAACTCTGCTTAATATATTTTTTCATTGCTGAGATGAAAACCTTATGATGAAAGCCCACATTTTACCAATTTAAGGAATACTAAAAGAAAGAAATGCTGATACATTAAATGTCAAATCAGAGGAAATGAGTAAAACCCACTTTATTCTCTTTATAACCTTCTGAGGATACACATGCTACCAACCCAAATCTTCATTACCTCCATGCAGTTCCACACATGGAAGGAGGTTGCAGGCATGAATATGGGGGCAGAAGTTGTACAGGGAGGTTGAGGGAGTTCACAGCACTGCTGCTTTTGTCCCTCTGAGGAAAATTACCCTGCTGAAGCACATGGTTGCTGGCGCACACTAGGCTTGCCAGGTCAGAAAATGCTGGAGCCTGTCCACGGGCTCTTTGCTTTTGAATCTCAGCTCTCTGTGTTCAGAGTAACTAATTACACAAGTTTTTGGAAGGAGATTTTACTAATCCGCAAGACCTAGGGTAAGTTTTTCCAAAAAATCCCAAGGGATTTAAAAGCACTTCTTCTTGCTTTCTAGCAGAGCATAGATGCCTGCACTGCTCTGAACCACCACCACAAATCAGAAAATGCTCACCAAACTGTGCTTGCACATGCTTGGTAAACAGCCAGCAAAACACCAGGGGAGGAGACACAAGGTGGGATCCTGGCCTTCGTGTCACTGCAGGAGCAGAACTGGGGGCAGAAACCAGCTTCTCACTGCCTCCAGCTAGTGCCAACCGTCCAGTTGCTACATTCACCAAAAATAAACACAATTTTTTAAAACACAAATTATGTTTTGGCCTGACATGAGCACTGGAAACACTCCCGTTGCAGATTCTGTAGCCATGAAATATTTCTTCACTGAAAAGCTTCTTCACTCATAGGAAAAAATTTCTTCACTGGAAGAGTGATCAGGCACTGGAATAGGCAGCCCAGGGAGGTGGTGGATACCATCCCTGGAAGTGTTCGAAAACCATGTAGATGTGGTGCTTAGGAACATGGTTTAGGGGTGGACCTGTCAGTGTCAGGTTAATGGTTGGACTTGATGATCTTAGAGGTCTTTTCCAACATTAAAGATTCCATGATTCTATAATATTAAGTAAAATATTCATTCTCAAATTACAGTAGCTAGGAAAAGTTTACGGCTGCTGTAAATGGATATTCCTGTGCAGGAATCAGAGTTGGCTCCCTCAGAAATGGCTTTCAGAGAGCAATGGGAATTTGCACCACGTGAATCTCTGCACTCTTTACACATCAAATCACAAAAACATCTTTAGCATTAAAGGCTGAGTTGGAACAACAAAGTCAGACTCTTCATTAATGAAAAGACAAATTATCAAGAGATTAAGACAGCTACAATAGAAACACTATTTCTGATCCATTAAGGCATTTTGGAGGTCTTGGTTTAAAGCACTACTTGAATCTTTCCCAGAAACAACACAAGAGGGAAGCAGCAATAACATGCAAATTAGACTTGACTAAATGAAGGCTTTTGGTAAGTAGAGTAACTAGTTCAATATTTTTAAACTGTTATTAAGGATTTGGGTTCATGTTGGTTTCGAGCACTGATGGCATAAAGTCATTTAAAGGCATAAAATGGAGGAGGCAAAATTTTCTAATTGCATCAGATGCAAAGACATCCTTCTAGACTCACACCTATGCAGGTTAAGAAAAAGTACAAGTCTTGTGTCAAAAAAAGCAACACATGCAGTTATATTGCTGGTTTATTTTGTATATTTCTTAGATTAGCAAGTCTTTTAAATCCTTTTATAGTCTTTAAAAAAATCACCTTGCACTGAGGGAAGTTATTTTTGTTAGATGATGATGTGGTTTGTTGCATTGTGCTTGATGGATGAAGGTGGAGGGGGTGATGCTGTTAGGCGGTACTTCTCCAAGGTTTCCCAGTTAAGGCTGTAAAGAGCTCCCAATAATTCTTCACTGGCATTGGAGAAAGGAGAGTCATGACCCTCCTGATCCTGGAAGCAGAGTGTTTCTCATCTCTGCTGCTCCTCATGTTGTTACTTTGTCAGTGCAGGCTGCAAGGCTATGAGAGGGTATCAGCAGTTCAGAAACCTTTCTTCACCATGACACTTGAGCATGACCCTTCTTGTTCAGATCCATAGTGCGTGTGATGTCTTGAAGCTGGATACGGAGCTGATACACTTTAACATCTCGGCTCTTCCTGGTGCAAAGCCTTTCCCCTTCCCGACACCACATACCATGCTGGAAACCAGTATCCCATTCTGAGATGGTGGCCACTGGGATCCAGCTTTACAGACACTCCAACCGTATGTGCCCTCAGTAACAAGTGAGGGGGCTGACCCTGCAACCACACAGATCCTCTTGCCCACGTCATTATCAGATCCGTGCTGTGTCTTGGTTAATTAGCTGCAGTTGTCCTCTTGGGCCCATTTGAGGTCCAGCTGTTGGAGCAGGACACAGTCTCTGGGAGGAGGGGGCTGGTTCTCTCGTTTCTGGATTTCTTCCTCTGATCATGCCTTGCAGGATGTCTCTTCTTCAGGTCTCACTCTATATCTGTGCAGCAATTTCATGCCTCAAACTGTGATGGTGTTCCTTCAGTTTTACATCTCATGGTAGCAGGTTTGTTTTAGACATAGTTGGCCAAAGCTTTAGCAATGTGTTACTAGGAATGCGAAGCTGACATTTTCTAGAAACAAACTCAGGAACCACCTCATCTATTTTCAGTGTCTAAACTGAAAAAGAATTTAATATGTAAACATACAGTATCAACTGCCATAAGCAACTTCAAAATTATTTTTATCTTTAAATTTTAATATTAAAAGCTCTTGGTCATAAAATCACAGAAGATGTTTATTTTCTTCTAAAACAAAAGCATTTTTTGCATTCTTTGGAGATGATTTTTGTGACGACCTGCATTCAAGCCTTGAGATATTCAATCCAACATGATATAAATGCATACTCATATAGCTCTTAATAATGAAGCTAATCAGCATGTTATTCTTTCTCCAAAGGATTAACTTTTTCCTTTGTCACATCTGACTTTTAAAAACACCAGTCTCAGCACTGGGTAGACTGCATTAACAGAGAAGATGAAATCACTTCATAACAAATACTCAGTGTACTGTTATACGCTATTATTTCAAAGTCTAACTGCAAACTTCAGCTTTTACAAGCGGGACACAAGCGGGCCAAACTGCTTAGTTACCAAATGTGTTTGCATTTGTGTTTACAAACTGAACACAACCCTCCCTTCTTTTAATAAAAAAGAAATCCTTGTAGTTTATTAAGCTAATCCTGCACTTTCTCGCCAAAGGTTGGACAGGGAATGTCCCTTTTAGTCAATCACCAAAATTAGTGACTGCAGCTCTCCCCATCATCCCTTTGCCACACCCTGTGTCAGCGGAGACATCTCCACCCCACTCAGAAACAATCCATCTCCTCCAGACTAAAACATGATGTATGCTAGGGAAATCAGCTGGTCATTGGCAACTGCATATTTCTGGGCACTAGAAAAGCTCCCATGTTTCTGGTGTAAGGGAGGGTGATAATTCTTCCTTATCTGACAGGATTATTGTAGAATTACTCTATTTATGTTTGTAAGAAAGTCTAATATTCTGTGCAGTCTGAAGGAGAAGAGACTGTCAAAAAAAAAGGGATGTAGCTCTGTAGAGGATGCTGGGAACTGCCTGGGGAGTGGGATGAATTGTCCCAGCAGAGAGCAGATATGGGATGCAAAGGTTCAGGAGAAAGTCAACATTTCATAGAGTAATTTTTCTGAGAGCTGATGGAAAACTAACAAAAAACCCCCTCCAACCCCTCACCACCACCCCCCCATCAAACAACAAACGAACAAACCAACCAAACAAACAAAACCATAAAACCAAAAAAAAACACAACCAAAAATACCCCAAGCCCCCCAAACCAACAAAATACCCCCACAGCCTGTTCATTGGGTTACTACAGGAGGCACCAACCAAGAGTGACAGACTGACTGACTGGACAGGCCAACACTGTAACATCATATTTTCCAAGAAGGTTGTGTTAGAAAACAAAAGTGCACACTGGGGGCAGTCAGCTGGGATTGTCTGTACTGACACAGAGCCTTTGAAGAAAAACCACAAGCGTCACACGGCGCTAGGACCTCTTTGGCATGGGACAAACATAAATGGGCAGAAAAAGGGCTCTTTCTGCTCCTTCCCTTCAGAGAGGCTTTTGCAGGCTTCTCTGTCCCTGAATGAGAAAGGACCCAGTATAGCTTTGGTGAAAAGCACGTAAACAGATGTAATATTGAATACTTATGTAGCCAAACACTGAATTTTCCCTGGCACATATTACTACACAGTTGCAAAATTTCTTACGAGTCTGTAGGGGAGATTCCTGTACTGCATGATCAGAGACAAAATTCCCACCCACTTCAGCAGGGCTGGAGTTTTACCCAGTCTCTCATTCCTTCGTGCCTTTTTCTGTGGGGGAAGTTTGCACTGATTTTTCGTGTCATGGGCTGGTTTTTATATACACTCAGTTACACCAAGCCACAGCTTGGCTCTGCACCATCCTTCAGGTGCAGCTCCCCACCCTTATGCCCTTACAAAGCACAGCAGTCAGAGCTGAAGGAGCATCCTACTGCTTTCAATAAAAACACTCCTGTGGCCTTTAGATTTTTCAGTTTCGTTATTCCAAGTCAGTCACTTTAATTTTGTATTACTCAGCCTGTATTTCGAAGTACTTTCTCCCCTGTGTGATCTGAAGCAAATTAAAAGTTATCATAAGCTAGAGCACTTATAAAAGAAAAAGTGCATGCACTATCTGAGCAAATATGCAGAAATCAAATCCATTGTGGGGTTCTTGCCTTACAGAAATCCCACCCTTGATGTGAGGTAGATAACAAGGTTGCCTGCCAGACATTTGTTCTTCTTTCTCCTCACCATGCACAGAAAAAATCAGGGGCTAAACCGCAGTGATGTAAGATAAGGATAAAAGTGACAGCTCACACTACTGTAGCCCAAAGCTGGCAGGAGTCTCCACTATTCCCCATACCAGGGCAGGCTGGTGGAAGTCCTGTGACCCCAGATCCCTCCCCTGCCTCCCAGCACAGGGAGCTGAATGAGCTAGAGAAGAGCCCTGCTGGATTCAGGTCCATGGGACTGCTGGGGTGTCAGGAAGGAGTGCCCTGCTCCCACAGCTGCTGGCCTGGGTGCTGCTGAGGCCAGCCAACAGGGAAAACCCCCAGCAAAGCTGCTGCAGCATCCCAGAGAGAAGGAGGAGTTCCCCCTCCATCCCAAAGGACCCTGTGCTCACAGGGAGGCACCCAGCCCCTTCCAAGTGCTGAAGCCAGCAAAGCCATTCGCTGCTGGAGGTCAGATCCAGGTGTCCCCACCACTGCTGCAGAGCGTGTTCCAGAGGAGCCGCACGATCCCGCTGCCTGTGGGAACCACCAGCTCGCACCCCTGCTCAGAACCCGCGTGGCCCTGCCTGGCTCTGGGACCATCTCCTGGGAATGCCAAGGCTGCCAGCTCCAACAGCTCCAACACCACCTCAGAGATGTGCTAGAGAGGGCTCTGCCTCCACTCACACCGGCCACTGAAGGTGCTCACCAGACTTGACAAGGGCGTGAGGCCCAGAATGAATGCGTTTTTAGAATGTTTTTTCTAGGAGGAGAAAAAATACCACACTAAGAGAGAAGCTGTGCAAAAATTGAACAGACACATGCAATGCTTTGAAAAGGAGGTCTGACTTCAGGATTAGATCATTTTAATAAGCAACAATAGTAGTGTCTGCCAAAATACTTGCCATGTTAAGCCTCTCTCTATCAAAGGACTGAGCAGTGAAACACGCATGCTGAATGGCAACCCTAATTACCTTCTATAAAATCACATTTATCTCTGTACTTTACTTATAAATGGTCAGCGGACCAACTCAGTTAAGCTGCACTTTACTGATGTTTATCGCATTTGCATGTCAGTGGTACTCTAAGAAACCAGCCAAGACTGGTGTGAAGAACAGTGAAAACGTCAAAGCACAAAAAAGGGTGAAGATTTGTTTTTACAAAATGAAGCAAAATGAAAAGTATTCCAGGCACGAGTTTGAAAGTTTTTTGACACAGGTACAAAAACTACTCTCAGACTGTGTTTTAAATAAAAAACATTATACAGAAGGACTGCATATCTAACTGAATAATATGCTCACACAAAAATTAGTATTACTATAAAAAAGGGTGTTAAGAGCAAGCACAGTCTGTAGGCCATGGGAATGATGAATTAGTCAATAAAGAAGCTTATGGTTAAAAGTTCAGGAAGTACAAGTATAGAAATTAAAAAGGCAAGTAGTTGTAAAGAAATGAATTTTTTTTTCTGCTATGTATAGAAGGTGGAAGGACTGAAAAGTGAGGCTGATTGGCAAAATGGAGACGGTTGAAATGAGGGGTAATCTAGACAAGTCCCACAGCCTGAGTTTTTAATAAAGATGGTGATCTTGAACATGGGAACAAAGATGTAATGGCTGACACGAGTTGGGAAGAGCAGGTGCCTTAAAGTAGGATGTAAGTAAATCTGAAAGAAGATAATGCATGAAGTGTCAATGGCACATACTTTCCTTCTCCCATAACCCTGGAGAACCTACAACTGGAAAAGGGTGAAGCCGAAGTAACTAAAGGCACTGTGACAAGCAGAAAAGGCAATGAAACCTAAAGTGCATTTCGCAAGGCTAACACGATTTTTGGGGTACAAGACAACTGCTTTCTGGAAGAAGAAAATGCAAAAGACCTGTTCTTTTTTGACCTCGAGTAGAACATTTCCCACTGCATTTCTTGTGGGGATAGCTGCAAGTGAGAGCAGACTGAAAGCAGAGAACAGACTGTGTTAGAAGGGGTTGGTGGAGTTCATCCAGTGGAAACTATTGGATCTCACAGCAACACTTTCAGAAATGACCTGAATGACCTGCTACAGTTTTTCGTGTGTTAATGAAATTTTGCTAATGCAACATAGAAAGGAACTGCCAAGAGGCAAGGACTGCAATGTCATTTGGGAAAAAAACTGGATGACCTTGAAGTCTGGAACAGTAGAAACTAAATTAAAAGTACAAAGTCATATAGTTAATGTCTAGTAGGAAGGATCTCCGCTATATCCCAGGAGTTTGCTTGTGTGAGATGGAGGAGACAGACTGAAGTGTATTATTTAGGGTGATGTCAGGCCAAATACATGGTGCATCCATAAGAACAGCAGACGTGACCAAAAGATGAAACAGATATTTCGAATACAAGTACTCATGAATCAGTGAGATTACACAAAGTTCTTGTGACACCTAATTTGTACTGCTGTGCACAATTTTTTTGTAAAGAGTAAATTTAATTGGAGTAGCACTAAGCAAGGTTACTGGGGGGATCAAGTGACCAGAGTCAAGTGACCTTGTTTTATTCTACACAAGAAGAACAGAAAAATAAGGCTGAATGTGTGCAATTGCTCTCTAAAGCTGTACCAGTTAAAACACAGCAGGGATGGAAAATACCTTTTTTTAAATGAAAGGTTAATGGCAGCACAAAACCCCAAGTCAAAAGAGAGGCGAGGAGAGGAGAGGAGAGGAGCAGAAAGTATTCTGCTTATGCGTTTCTTTATGTCTCCTTTATAATTCTATGCCAGCATATCATATAGGTAAATCTTATTTTCCCANAGCGGAGAAGAGAAAAAAGAGAGGTGTTGTCGGGAAGGAGAGGAGAGGAGAGGAGATTAAGATGCAGTAGAAAAAAGTTACCTCTGAACTGCAGCTCTTACTTCACTGTAAAGGTCATTGGGCTCCAACCCCACCCAAGGCAGCTGTGCTCAAGTTTTTCAAACCAAGCCCAAAGCTTGTGACTTTGTTTTTGGCTGAAGGAGAGAACAGAAGACTGCTTGAAAGGAATTCTTGGAAGGAACAGGGAGGGTAGGAGGAGAAAGCTGCACATGATGTGCTGGTCAGGGAGGATGCAAAGGGGCATCTCAGAGGTGGTATAATGGAGATCCAGCAATGGCTGGAAATACCTGAAAATCAAATGGATAAATTTGGGGTAGCCAATATGCAGCAAATGGGCATGCAATAAGTGTGCCTGACACAAATAGCACAGGCAGCCCTAATACCTCTTCAAAGGCTCTTTTTTTTTTTTTTTTTTTAATAGAAATGAAATTTACTACTCATCTGGGATTTACTTCAATTTTATTTTATTTTGTAAGGAAATGCTCCACATTTCATCTAATCACTTGCAAATGGATAGAAAGGGTTGGATGTGTTTAGGAATCCCCAATACATGTTTTATAAACAACCCTGCGACTCACCTCCATCATTCCTCTGCTCCGGGTGAGTCACCAGCAGACATAAAAGACAAGGAAGGAAGCACTGGGGTTAATGAAAAACAGCCTGCCTGAAGACTTAATTCTAATGTTAACGATCAAAGAAAACAGAAGATACAGTATTCCTTCCAAAGCAAAAACACTCCAGTTGTTCAGAGCAAGCCAAAATCAAAACAGGAATCATCTATTCTCCATGGTGTTGCAGAGGAAGAATAATATAGAATGAACGCTATGCACAGGAAAGGTTCTGAAATTTCTGTAGCACTGTCAAAGGTAGCAGGAGCTGTACATGTGGATAAGGGAAGCAACTCCCAGCCATGGTTAGTCTTTAAGTGGGTCTCCATATGCACAAGCCGTGGTCACTGGGTGGTCTTGCAGATTTTCTCAACGTCCAGCAGTGATGGTGAGTGTCCAGCAGACTGGATGTTCACTGGATACTGCTATCAGCATTCCTGCTTGGGCTGCCCTTTCAGTTTATTAAGCTCCTTCCTTTCAGAGATGTGTCTAGCTTGCCTACATCTTCTCACCCAGTAATGGTGGGTGTACTGGGAAACTCAAGAGCTGGAAAAAGGAGGCAAAAGCTCCTTGGATGGAGCACTGTGCTGCCTTGGTGGCACTCAGCTGGCATGGTCAGCACTGCCTGCCTAAAACTATTGCTGCATGGTGTGCTCCTCCTTCAAAATCCCCAGATGTGGCTGTGCTGGCAGAGTTCCTCTGTGCCGAAACCCAAGCTTAACATCCCATCCTGTCACATTCCCTACACCAGTCAGAACAGGATTTCATGCAGCAGGAATAGGTCCAATACCCTGGGGCATCTCTTTCAAAATACACCTACAGATCCTGTCTGCAAACAATATTTTGTGTGTCCATAGAGACACAGAGAAGTCAATCAATCAATTAATCAATGTACCTATCTCAACCAGCTTCTCCCATCCTTTATCAGCTGCTCAAATGATCAAATATTCGCCTGCAGTCAGGTCATTAAAGGGCAGTCTCTTCTTCAAGCCTACATCAGACTCACACCTCTGGATCTAGCACCATTATTGTGCTTCTATCACATCTGGCCAAGTGTGGCTCTTTATCACGCGCGTTCTGTCAGAAAGCATTGCCGCTAACTAGAAAGGAGGCTCCTGCAGATGAAAGACAGGAATTCAGCTGCCAAAGGAATCATGCACAGAGAAATTTCCCCAGAAATGTATTTCTTAGCCCACCAAATTCAAATTGACATTGTGACATTCAAATAATGTCACATTATTTGAAAACTTGAAATTCATATAATCTTCAGAAATGGATAAAAGCATGTCCTTTCCTAAATGGCAAGTTACTTCAGGGCCAAGCAGAGAGTCAACGTTCTGTAGAGCAAGTTGCTTCTCCTCCTAAACTCCTGAACCATGAGGCTTTGCACCCAGTTTCTATTTCATTTACTGGCCTGCTCAAAGGTCTTTATTGTCTATTAGAAAGCCCTGCAGCTTGTTGAAATTATACTGCATCATAGTTGCTAGTAAATTCCTTGTGCCTTCCCTTGGCATTCGGTCAAATAAGCAAATGTGTGAATAAAAACCTTTTCCTTCTTAACGAGAAATCTTATAAACAATAGAAAAACAAATTACATCTTTGCAAGTACCAGATAAATAAAACTAAATCTAAAAAAACTGTACTTCCTGTAGGAAATGTTATGAGCTGTTTACCCTGACCAAAAATTGAGAGCATTGACTCTTAAGTGTTTCACTAGGCTAACGGTATGGAAAAAAGTTGCAGCATTGGAAACTATCTCAAGACACTTCTGCAATGTGCATCAGGCTTGTTTAAGCATAACCCACCCTAGAGATGAACACAGAGATCCAGGCAATGAACATCTCTGCCCATTCTGCTCCGTGTCTGTCCGAAGAACAGAGCAGCTTCTCTTCTGTGAGCAAAGATTTTAAGTGGGATGAAACCACTAAGCCTTTAAACAATGATTAGCTCTCTTTTCTTTCACACTTAACTGTGACCAAGAATCCACACCATGCTAGGTGATGCTATTTGGACCTGGTGATTCTCCAATCTTTAAGTCCCTTTCCTGAGGGAATATGAAGCTTGGGAACAGTATGGGCAAACCTCCCTCTACAGGGGTGGCTGCAATGCTGGTGAGATGAAAAGTGTTTCGTCTTGATCTTCCTCTCTCACAGCAGCTTCCCCTCCAATATGCCCAGGCTCCTGGGATGAAGAAGTGGTGCCAGCCGCTGATGTGGGAATGGGAGGAAGGCCACCCCTGCACAGAAGATCTGTACAGGTGGCACCATCACAGTTGCGGGGCGGGGGGGGAACCAGGAGAGGATACATTTATGAGACTGAGGTTCACCAAGCCATTTCCATGATATGAAACACCTCTAGAAGAAACACCTGAGCAGGTGCTATGAGACATGGTATAGTTCACCACCTGACATCCCTCCATTAAGATCCCAGCAGCTCTGTGATGCTGATAGAGAAGTGCTGACCTACACCTGATAAAAGGCTGGCACTTTTGTTTTGTCTCTGAAGCAGCTCCAATTCAGAGTGATCAAAAACATTGACAGACAAAGCCTGCATGTCCTTTTTTCAGAGTGGTGTTGATATTTTTGATATGTCACACTGATACATCAATATCTGACTAGAGATTTCTCATCTAGTCCTATTGATATTATTAATGTTCTGCAAGAGGACAAAGTTCATCACTTTTGCCCCAAAAACATAAAAGCAGACATAAATACATAGCAGAGAAGGGATCCACCCTGAAGTCTGTTTCCTTTATAAGTGCTAAAAATATTTGGGTAGCTCTTGATGCAGTCCCACAGAGTTAAGTTTTTATATGCTGTTGACTTTGATGTAATAAATTTACTATTATCTACTGACATGTTTTATGATAGTTTCATACCCTGATTGACATAAACCACTACAAAACCTCATATCTGAACTCAGATCAAAAGAGATTATGCACTAGTTCAGACAGATGCTTTTTATTCAGTTCTCTCAGAAATGCCTGGAATTTCTATGGCAAGCCTTCTTGGGACTTTCTGCAGATAGCTGGTCATCCACTGAGCAGTCTGCAGATTTACAAAGGTTGCTGCAGAACTTATGAGAGCTGGAAGGAAACTAATTTTCCATAGCTCAGGCCACATTTTTCTCTTGGAGAGCCCTGCATTCCATGGGTTTCACTGTCTGAGTTTAATATATATGACATTCAAGTTTCTAAATGTGTTCTCCGTGAGAGATTTTTTTTTTTTTTTGCTACCACAAATACTTTAAAGCAGGCATCACAATAGGAAAAACACTGGAAGAAGAGAAGTGTTAGATGATAGAAGGGTGAAGTAACAGTACCATAATCTCCCAAAGGCTGATACACTCAGAGAAGTCTGCACAAATAGGCCATTAATTTAGAAAGGAGAGTTAATGGGAGCTAACTGGCAATTTTTTTTTGCTGGAGCCTGAAAGTCCCAACCCCTAGTGGCCACCAGCTATCCTTGGTTTCAAGGCTTCCCAAGGTGTGACACTCCTTCTGACATCAGAAACACCCTCTGTGTTAGAGAGCAGACATGGAGTTTCTGAGCATATTGATGATTTTGGGATTTTCTGGCAATACCAACAGTCACAGGAGGAATTTCCTGCGAGCACAAGCAGCAAGTGCCCTATGTCATAAGCCTGGCACACCGCATTATTTAGATCAAAATTGGATCTTGACACACACACCCCCCACCCCTACACACCAGCAGTGCTGGGGCTGAGCACTGGGACTCTGCAGTGACTTGCTTGACTTGTGCTCCTCAATCTCTATGGTTGCTTGTAAAAGCCTACTACTACCTGCTTTCCAGTGGTTACTGCAAGTCTTGGTGAGATCTGGTGGCAAGAAATTGCTAAATGCACAACGACAGTGCAAGACAGGGTCTCCTTTCCTGTGCAGTGCATGCCACTAAGCTGATGCCACCCTTGGGCACAGGGGCCTCGCTCTGGCAATTCTGTGTGCAAAGCTTTGTGGCCTTGCTGTGCCTCTGCACAGCTGTGCTGTGAGGCCCAAGAGCAGCAGAAGAGCCTTCCTCCTCCCTCCTCCTTCACACCTCGGTCACCTTGGCCCCCTCAGCCAGCCGAAGGCAAACACACAGTCCTGGAAAGATCACAGATACCCTTAAGTCACTGGCCACGTCAGCAAAGCTGGAAGATGAAGCCCAGCTGTAGGAGGGTTTACTAGAACTCGGCAAGTAGCAGGTGACAGCTATCTCAGCAAACACTTAAAACCTGAGCCCCCTCCCAAACACTGCCAGCTTAGAGCTGGAGGAGTGGCTGTTCTGGAATGTCCTGTGCCTGGCCCTAACAGCATGGAGGGAAGAGCTGTGCACAGGGGGAATAAGGTGTTTCAAGGCTTGGATTTGGTTGTGATCCATCCCCTCCTCGGATGCAGGCAAGGGCACTGAAACAGGCAGAAGAGCAGTTCTGCCTAAAACACACTTCTTTACAGGCAGCAGTGACATGGAGAGCAGTCCAGAAATATGATGTCATCCTTTTAATCATCCATAAATCTCCTGCTTTCTGTACTCCTAGCCAACTCTATGACGTGGATCAAAGTTTGCTGGAGAAGGAATAGGAGCCCACTTGTTATTTCTTGTGAAATACCCCATGGATCTGCTACAAAGGGATATCAAACACTGTTTATCCAAATCTATAAATCTTGTAAGACTTAACATAGGGATTAGGATGTAGTTTCAGTGCAACTCAATTACATATGCTGTAAGAGAAATAACTTTACCGTGAAGGAATGGCACTTGCAAGTTTTGAGAAACCAGTGCCATAGAATATCTCCTTTGCTTCATAGAAATACACTCACTAAAGACTTGAGCCCTCAGCTCTGCTGAAACCATCAGATAGATAAGTGTCCCTTGTATCCAGATAAGCATCATGGGGGAGGAGGTGTCACCCTGAATATCAGGACTGGTTTCATGTAAATGCAGCACTGTAGAGCATATTGAAATAAAATTATTCAGGAGACATGTAGGAGGACAAAGATAAGGTATGTCCACAAGTAAGTACCTTTTTATATAGGTGTCTTTTTTCCGAAGATACTGCTACCAATATGTAAATCTCGTAGGACACAGCAAAAATCCATGTTCAGCCAAGGTCAAAGAGCACTTGACCACTACATTGAAAAGGAACCCTTTAGACCATGTTCTTCTCCATTGCAATACGAGGCAGCTTGATTGGCAAGTTAAAAGAACCATTTATTTGCAGTGTGAGTGCAAAAATGTTGGTGAGCTGAGAGCCCTCAAACAGTCCAAAGCAAATGTGACAACCCCTGACTGCAGTCTTAGCATAATGCAGCCACCCCAAAGGGACTGTCCTAGGGAGAGGAAGATGCTTACCTGAGGCAGAGTCTGGACCTATAGTCTTCAGCAATCCCTAAATTATCTTTGTATAGAAGAACCACTGTGGGGACCCAATGCTGGTGCCCCGATCCCACCTCTACTCCTGCGGTACCTTGTATTTGTGACTTTTGCACATTTATGGAGAGTTTGCTAAAAGAAGTTTGCTGGGCAGTTGTAGCTGTGGGTGTGATGTGAGGTGGATATCTGTCAAGTGTGGGGCAGGAGGAACAAGTGTTCTACTGCCCTTTCCAGACTGAAGCCTGATACCTACTGCTGGTCTTGTGGACTGGGCCTTCCCCACCACATTCACCTGCACTCACCAAATAAAGAATAAATTCAGGTTTATTGTTCTTCTTCATAAAATATGTGAACTCAGCCACAGAGAAACGTGCCAAAGTACCTGAGCCTCAAGGTGCTCTTGTATATTTCAGAAATCCTTGAAGAACTGCTCACACTTAGAAACTAATACCTTTAAGGGGCTGCCAAAGTTGTGGTTTGCATGGTTACCAACAACATAAATGGCAGATGCATAAAAGAGATGTGACTTTGCAGCAGGACTGGCTGCCAGAACTAACTCCTGCAAGCGTTTTCTGACTCATTGGGTAGCCTCACCCTTGCCTATCACTGTTGCCAGGTACAGCACATAACCAGCTTTCCATCCTGCAGAATCGGCAGTGACAGGAGCATGGATGAGGCAAACACTGGAAAGAACAGGTGTATTGTTTGGCTTTTGCTGGGTTACTCACATCCATCAGCTGGACTCTCTTGGCCTTTGAGCCAAGAGATCTGTACATTGGTATGAACTGACATCAATATGTGTGGGGTATTAGCAAAATCACATTCCCTTCCTCACTTCAGTTCTGCTTAGTGGTCTTCTCTTCGTGCAAGGACAGATACACTTGATTCCTGTGCAAAACCAGCAGGAAAATCTGTAGTGTTCATGCAGTCTTTGCAGGAAAGGCATTTAGGTCTTTTTTTCTGAAGAGCTGTGCAGAACATTTTTCAATCCAATGAAGGAAAAGATCATCCTCCAGTTCCCCACATGATCTCACAACAGTTCTGCCTCCTGAACACTGAAATCAGACTTTTCTTTGAAAAGCAACATAACATGGACAACTCTGTCTTCAACAGGAAATGTGTATCAACGTTTCTTTCCCTGCAGCAAGGATGGAACGGGAGATACCTGTTGTTGCGTGAAAAGGAAAATTCCATCTCCCTGCTGTGGAGAAAACACCTAAGACTAAACCCGAGCATTCTGTGATCCACCAGCATCCCCATGCCTGATATATCCTGCCAGCACACAGTCCTTACCAGTATGTGTAAAGTAATTTTAAAGGGAGACTATTTTGTGGAGGAAGAGCTACAACACTGTACCAGCATGGACAGTAGAGGAATTTGGTCAGAGCTCAGCAAGCACGATACAAAGGTGCTGTCTTGTGAGGATGTGGAGTGGGAGAGGCCTGTCCTTGTGTCCTGCAGCCATCAGCAGGTTATGCTGGATTAAACGCAGCACTGATGTAAGAGACGGGCACAAGCGTCTGTTGGATGCAGGTGCTGACACTGCTTAGACCTTTACCTGTGTTTGGTCACAGCACCCTTTATCTCACCTAGCGTCAGTGGCTGTCCAGAGCCATGTTCTTAGTAAGCAAATGGTATTTAAAATCTGCATCACAGAATCTGTAACTATTTAGGCTGTTACTTGTTGGTATTTCTTAAACTGCATCTGGCTAATTCTCACAACCTGTGAGGCTGCAGCTCTTCCGTTTCTTACTTAGGCTGTTTACAGGAACACCAAACTTATTTTTTGAGAAGTATAGATTATTCATATTTATTTATATCAAAGAAGTGCCTAGAAATTCTAGTCATGGATGAATGCACAGCTTGGTAGGGTGTTATTCAATCATAGAACAAAATTATTCTCCACTCCACTTCAAGTTCATGATCAAAACAAAAGAGAAAAACAGAGCAGGCACATGATGGAGCGTAAGGAAGCAACATCCATGTATGACAGATGTTTACTGTACAACTTGCTGGGTTTGATTGATTAAAGACTGTGAATGTAATTTTGAGTGAAACATCAGAATTAAACATAAGAATGGTTGTGCTGGGTCAGAATAGGCTTCTGGGCACCTTCTCAGTTCCTTCCTCACCATTACGCATGATCTCCTTGCTTTTCCAAGTCCAGGGCTGATACCTTTGCTGGACTTCTCTGTGGTAATGGCTGTTCATGCAAGAGTGACAGCACATCCCCATCTATCTTCCTTGCCTAGTACTCCACATTCAGAAAAAGTGTGTTGTGATTCAGACACCAACCCCAGAGGCAGCTCAGATCCACACACAACTCCCAACTCTGTCACTCGGGAATTCCCTCTGATGTGAGTGACTGCAACAAAGCCCGAGTCTGACCAGGGTATTTTATTTAAGCTGCTCATCATAGTCAGGCAATGGTGGCATAACACACTCTTATAGGAATGCAGAGCTGTTACTGATTTATATAGCTGCTCTGAAAAAAAAAATCCTTCCTTCCTTCCTTCCTTCCTTCCTTCCTTCCTTCCTTCCTTCTTTTCCTTCCCCAGCGTTGCTCAGTGAAACATCTTGCACCCATCTTCTGGCTCATTCACTTTAATAAGAAAATTTAAACGTAGTAGAAGAAATGCAATTCCTGTAACAGCACTTCACTTCCAGAAAGATACTCATGAAAATGAGATGCAGGTGTGCGCTTCTGCCTGTGCCTACACATCAGCTATTCTTTCAAAGATGAATCCAACTGTTGTTCTTAGTTTTCCATTACTATTTCTTGCCCTCCCAATGGTTTCAAAAGTTAATAGAGCTTCTTCAAAATGATGATAGTGTTCCCTTTTCTTGAATAACAGGAAAATCTGATACTCACAGTAATGATTTATTTGAAAAATCTTTCCACTCACCTACAGTTATGAGTAATGCTTGAACATACTGTAAGATCATCAGTCTGAGACATCTGAGCAAAAATTCTTCTTTTTTTGCAATGCGACTGAGGCTAATGGGATTTAATAAAGACACTTATAGGAAGTGAGCAGTGTTGGAGGAGAGTGTAAGAGCACTTTACAGGTGCAAAATGCCTGTCACCTGGTCACCCTCTCAGCAGATGCAGATGGGTGGCTCCAGGGATGGAAATGCTTGTGAATATGGCACTCTCACCTCCTGAGAATCAGAAAAAAGTAGGGGTCCATTGCCTTCCTCTCGCACATTTTACTTGTAGCTGTTCACTTCCTTTCTTTTCTTGCGAGTTCTTGAAATAATACATTTAATCTGGAATCAGAAGGGGTATTTCCTGCCAAACTATGTAGACTTAGTTTGATTCTGCTTCACTGGGTGAGAAACCAGACTTCCTTTTCTACACTACTTCAATCCACAGCCAAATAATTTTTTCCCTTCATCTGGCTTGACATAGCCTCATGCAGAACAAAAAGCACAGCCATGCCCCACACCACCAACAGCTCAAGTGCGAGGGGAGAGGCAGGAGCTGAGCACAACCCTCTTAAGTCCTCCTATCTTTGAAGAGATGACAAGAGTGGACAGTCTGTCCTGGTCCCCAAATTTATGGCAATGGCTGTTGTTCCAAATACTGCAAGACGAGATTCTCATCCTTAATTCCATGATGAACCTTCATGTGGTGTCTGACATCTCATGGGCACCTGGGATGAGACAATGACTTAAAAGATCACCTCTTTTCAGATATGCCAGAGTCCAAAACAAGACTGGCATACTGACTGAAATGAAGAGGATCTTGGTAGCAGCTGCTGAATTTCTTACATCTCAGGAGCTGCCCTCCATCATTTCTGTACCTTGGCATTTAACCCCATCAATAGTTGTTTCTCCCTTACAAGTGAAACACATCAATCTCAACCTACAAGGATGTTTCTCTGGTGTATTGGTGAGGAAGATACATCTCACACAAATACACAGCAGCATTACTTGCTGCCTCAGCAGGTGTTTGTGTCCCAATCCCCTCAGGAGCTCCAGCCACCCCAGTCTGCGAGCAGAACAGCCTCCGCCACAATGAGCAGGAGAAACCACAGTGGCAGCACCCTCCTGCCAACCCTGTTCTGCATTCCAGTTAGCTTGTGGGTGCCTCTGCCCTGGCACAGGCATCCTAGTGTGGGCAGAAAGGAGTAACTTCCCCCAGTGGTAAAACAGCAGCTTCCTCTCTTGTGCTGCACATCTGGAAGCGCAATCTCCTCCAGGCTGCTCAGGAGCAGCACAGCCTCATAGCCTGTGCTTAAGTGCAAGCACCTCATAAAGGGTAAAAGCGATTTCCATGGCAGTAGCCAGTGTTTTCTCTCTAGAGGAGAGCTCCCCAGAAAGCCTGTCTCAGGGTCTGAGTGCTTGGGATTTTGGTAGAGGGTGTGTAATTGATACTGAAGAGAAACAGTCAGTGAATCGGATGCTTGTGGCTAGAAGGGCAAATGGTTTGGCTGAGGCAATCCCCAGTAATTATAGAGATCACTGTAATTAGGAGGTTAATGCTGTCCCAGGAGCCTGGAAAAGGAGCTGTCTTCCTGCATGAATCAGCAAGTAATTTCCCCTGCCATTCCTCACCATGCAGCATTGCTTTGTCCAGGGGATGTCCTGAGAGACAGGCACCTTCCCCAGCCTCCAGCCTTGTGATCTGGTGGCTAGCAGGGAAGCACAGCAAACGATCAGTGCTGAGCCCCAGTGCTCAAGGGGAACTTCACAAACTTGAGACTACCATGGAAATGAGCCATGGAAAACCTTGTCTTACACTAGAAACCACAGCCGTGCCATTACAGAGCATTATCTGGGCTGTTCCAGCAGTGACCACCGCAGCACCCTGCTGTGGCTGCCCACACGGATCAGCATTGCTTGGCTTGTGGTACATAGCAGTGCTCCAGTCCTCTTTGCAAAGTCACTCTGGTTTACCCAAAGAGTGGTTCCCAAAACCTCCTCTCCTTCTCTTCCCCTGGCCCTGCAGCAAGGCAGCATGTGGGGAAAGTGCAGCCGAGGCAGGAGATATTTGTCCTACAGCTGCGGAGGCAAGTGACAGGCTCAGGCAACAAAGCTAGACCTGAAGACAAACGTCTTGTTTGTGGCTCTCCACCTTACCAAGACCTGGTTTTGGGGTGGGAGATGACAGTGAGGAGGATGACATGAGTTATCTTCAGGACTTCCTAGTCAGGTATAGAGCTATAGGCATGGGCAGATATGCTTGATTATACAGAAATCATATATGTGTATATATTAATGTATCTATATGTACGTAATTGTATCCGTGTGTATATAGAAGAGACCTCTGTACATGGCAAACCCATCAGCGAGCAGTCCTACTGTTTGAGCATGCTAAGACCGTGGCTCAGATCACATTATCTATAAAGAAGTAGAACATTATTTTTCCAGCCTGCGGGCTGAGGTGACAGGCTGGGTTTTCCTCCTTCAGTCAAAGAACACTGAAATATTCAGAGGTCCCACGTGAAGGGTAAATATGACAATTCCATTAACTTCCTTGATCATTATCACAGAATCACCATGAAAACACATTTTGCCCATTTGTTTTCCCTAATGGGATAAACAGAAGTATCTGTAAGAAGTATTGTGCCCCTTCCTCCTCCCACAGAAAGCTACTTGAGAGCCCAGCAAGGACAGGAATCTAATGAATCCAAAAGAGCCCAGTGACAAAAGCAAAGGACTCTCTGCAGTGGCCTGGACCCAGCCAAAACCTTCCAGCTGTTCAGCTGACTTTCAGCAAGCATAAACCTGGCAGGTAAAAATGGAGAAACACCTTGAGAGTTGTTGCTTCAAGTTCAGGTCTTCCCTTCCCCATGCCCCACATTCCCTAGGGGCACACCAACAGAGCTCTTGCCTTTTCCTCCTACATGGATAGGAGATGACAGCCAGGTCTCTGAATTAAAATGACAGGCAGAGGCTTCCAACCATGCTCCTAAATACCATGTTTTCAGTGCAATTACTTCAATTCTTCTTATTAAACTATCTGTCCACTGCAGCTAATCAAACAGGAGAATGTTTTCTCTATGAGTCAGGGAAGAGTTTGGTTTTGGTAACAATGAAAGATGACAAACCCACATTTTGCCTTAGGTAATTCAAGATGATACAGCCCAGAGCACCAGCGAAATTTTTAACCTGCCTGACAGTTACAGTCCAAATCTTCAACTGGGACTCTTAAAAAACAGATGGGAACAAAAGTCCCCTCAGAAAACATCATTAATGGAATTGCTGATCAAACCCGCACTGTGAGATTGCTGCAGTATAATTCTCTAAACAGCAAAGGAGAAAAAACAGGCTGAAGTAAGTTGCTGAGAATGAATGGACACGCTGTGAGATTTTACCAGAAAATACCTGAGGGATGAACGCAGAGGGATGTAGAGAATCTGCTTCAGGAGTAGCAGATGTACCACAAAGGCACGTGTTAAATGAAAATAAATTGCAGGGTGAGCAGTGGTGGAAAAGACAACACCCACGCAGTCTCCAAGGGGAGGCAGGTGGAACAGGCTAATAACAGGACTTCAAAGTATCCATATCAGGATTTCATGATATTCTTGCTGATGTTTCTGAATTCCTATTTCAGCCACTGAGCATAGTGTAAAGTATTGGTCAGCAGATGCTCTAAGTAAAAAAATATATCTCATTCCAACACTTTGGCAGCAAGTTACAAATAAGTTTGTTGTGTCAATGACATGCATTCAAGTTCACTTTTCACCCTCAAACAGGGATTAGAGTGTGAGCACTTTTAAACGTCTATAATGAAATCTTGTCCTAGAAACACATTCGTAAATCTGTTGCCTGACTGAACTTTCAGCTAAGTCTCAGCCAACCCAATAAAAGAAGTTATTGGTCAGTCACTAATGATTAATAGTATGCTGTTGATAGGAGATGTTTCAGGCAAAGCAGGTCCTGCTCATGATCTTGCAAGGAGAGAGGCCTGGAAGTCCATTTGCTTGCTGAAGCGTTCACACCCCCACGCCACTGTGTCTCCGGAGAGGACATCGTCTCTGCAGAAGTGCCACGTTTTCAGCACTAGAGCTAAGAAACTTCTTAGGCTTTTCTAAGTCTCTTATGTTTTGAAGCAATAGGAATAATTGTTCTTGGCAAGCATTCCCTCCAAAATGTGCAGATAGTTCCTATACAGTAAAAATGAAAGATAAAATTGCACTGTACAAGAGGAAAACTTATAAAACAGACTTTCCTGAGAGGAGCCAAGCTAAACGTGTCTAGCAGTCTTCAGGAACCTGCTCTGCTTCAGCTCCTGTTGCCCAAAGCCCAGAGCAGTGCTGGGCTTGGCAAAACCCTGAATGCTTACGCTGTCAGCCTGGGGATCCTGAGTCTGCACTCCCTCCCGATGCCCTTGGAAGCCACCACCATCATCTTTTCTGTGACAGGGCCAGAGGCTGCCCCCATCACACGGCTTTGCTCGTAGAGCAGCACTTCTACACATCTACAGGCTCATACTCTTTGTTTATTTCTAAAATCTCTCATGTGCTTTCTCTGAACAATTTCTTCCCTTCCCTGTAGTCCTTAGAGGTCTTCAGATAAAAAAATATCTTCAAGCTTATCCTCCTTCCTATTTCTCCAGTGAGTCTACACCATCCCTCTTTCCTTCTTTCACAGGCCTCCTGCCCACTGTGCCTGTGACTGTATGAGCTCAAACACTGTCCAGGTCTCAGCTGCTCCATCAAAAAACTTCATTATGCATGGTTCCTTGTCTGGTTGCTGGCAAGCTTACATTTTCCTGTTCTTCCTACTGGGTAGCACGTGTCAAACCTGCCAAGGTGCATCTGCTTTCATGAACCAGCTGAAACTGAAAGTTTTTCAACGTTTTCTCATGCAGCCAGAACCAGTTTCTCTCACAACTAGGCTTACATTTATCCTAAGCATTCAAAGCAGAGCTTTCTAAAGAGCTTAACATAATACAGTGAAGAGGGTGAGGTCTGGGCTGCATCAAAAGAAGTGTGACCAGCAGGGTGAGGGAGGGGATTCTCCACCTGTACTCTGCTCTGGTGAGACCCCACCTGGAGTGCTGCATACAGCTCTGAGGTCCCCACAGCAGGAAGGAGATGGATATGTCGGAATGAGTCCAGAGGAGGGCCATGAAGATGATTAGAGGGATGGAGCACCTCTCCTCTGAAGACAGGCTGACAGATTTGAGGTTGTTCATTCTGGAGAAGAGAAGGCTCTGGGGTGACTCTTGAGCAGCCTTCCCGTACCTGAAGGGGGCCTACAAGAGAGCTGGAGAGGGACTTTATACAAGGGTGTGTAGTGACAGGACAAGGGGGAATAGCTTTAAACTGAAAACAGGCAGGTTTACGTCAGATATAGGGAAGAAATTCTTTCCTGTGAGGGTGGTGAGGCACTGGATTAGGTTGCCCAGTGAAGCTGTAGATGCCCTGTCCCTTGAAGTCTTGGGGAGGCCAGGTTGGATGGGACTTTGAGCAATCTGGACTAGTGGAAGGGGTTCCTGCCCATGGCAGCGGGATTGGAACCAGATGATCCTTAAGGTTCCTTCCAACCCAAACCATTCTACGATTCTATGAAGTCCCATGGCCAGATGTTTCCACTGTTGTAAAGAGGATGGAGGATATACAGCTTGTTGAACAGCTGCAGCTCCACTGAGGCCTGACCCACCTGCTGCTGCACTTTGTGTTAGCAGTCATTGCTGAGCTAATCTGAACCATCTGGCTGCTGCCATCCTCTAACAGCCACACATTTTCTGCATATTTTCTTGTCATTGCAGTGCTGTGTTCTGGTGTTTTTCAGAAAACATCTGCCCTGAGGATTCCCCCTTTATAATATCTTTAAAATATGTCACCATCTGGTCACTCTTAAAATCTCTTCCTTGATCCCACCACAAGTAACTGGCCCCTCAGTGACCTCCCATTTCATAGCAAGGTGCTTGAGCAGGAATATTCATTTCTTTGCTTCACAATGTGCAATACTCTCTGTCGGGTTTGGATCCACTGGTTTGTTCAGTGTATAGCAGAGAAAGGCCTCTGCTTTAGCAAATGCCTCTTCTCTTGACTGTTGTAGGCGTCTCTGCTTCTTGGCACTGGTGCAGCGTCAGAAAAAAGACCTTCACCCCATCTCCCCCTGAACCAGCCCAACCCCAGACAGAAATTCCTTTGGTTCTTGCATTGTAACTAACCATTTTTTCCACTGCCCCAAAACCCATCTCCACCACACACCAGGCACGACCACTTTGGAATCCCCACTGCTTGCTCTTCCCCTTTGTCACCTTGTTTCTCCTCTGCCGTGCACGTGCCACACTCTTTTGCTGCTCCCTCTGACAGCTCACCACTGCTGTCTCCATTTAATGTACCTATTTTCAGGCTCGTTTGTCTCAAACAGCAAAAGCCAAAATGCATGGCATGTCACATCCTTTGGAGACATCACAGAGTGGCTGATTCTTTATACACCCCTGGATACTTCAATTCCCTAAACTGAAGAGAAAAAAATTATAAAAATTTATTGTGAGGGCCCAAAAGCTGTTTCCTCATGCACAATGTGCATAGTTCCCCATGTAACTGTTATGTCACAGCCAGTTCCTGGTAAGAACAGCTAATATCTGCTTTAAGGTGAAAAAATTATCCCCAGATCTTCTTCACAGCTCAGATTTTAGTTGGAATTTTCTCATGTTTCACAAAGAAAGCCACCAGGATGGTCACAACTGCTAGGCAAATTAGGGGTTAGGGTTTTAGCTCCAGATGACCAGTATAAAGAAACACAACCTCTTCTTCCAAAGATTTGAGAGGCATGAAAATCCGTCATGCTAATCTGTCTTGAAACAGAGAACAAGGAGTAAACCTTCCCTTGCATCTGTCAAAACACATACTTTAAAAAGTGCTAAATGATTTGGTTTGCATGCTAATACAGGAAGATCAGAAAAACAGGCTTTGATTTCCTCAAGCAAGTTTATATACTAAGGGCAACTGACTTAGCTAATTTGAAAATGTGAAGCGTGGAAAGGATAAAACAGCTCTGTAAGTACATGTCCTGGGCAAAAAGCAGGGAGGAAGAACTGCCCGAAGAGACGGCTGTCATTGACACCGGCAAAAGGGTGACTAACTGGACTTAATGCCATTAGCTTGCAAACTGGGAGAAATCCCTGGACCGGAGTGCTATGAGGATGAGGGACAACCCCTAGACTCTGCTGGGACAAGCAGCTGAAGAGTCACGTGCAGAGAAGAGTCTCCTTGGCTCCCCAAAGGGGTCTGCTCTGGCAGCTGTGGCTACACAGCCCCTTTGAACACCCCTCAGCAGAGCCTGGAGCTAATTTGTGGCAGGTGTTGTCTTCCTGCATCTGAGAGCTGAGCCCTACCCCAGCAATCCAGCTGGTCCTGGTTAAGGAAAACATTGCAGAATGCTAGAGATTAATTCTAGCATCTCAGGGACTCAGAGGAAGTTACTGCTGTCATTGCACATTATTTTTGTTTGTTTGAATGCAACATTCTAGAGCATTACCTGTGTTACTGTGAGGATCTGAGACTGAAATCTTTGAGATGAAAAGAAGAAATTGGTTGATTTTTTCCTTTCCTTTTTTTTTTCCCCATTTGCTTTTAATTTATTAAAATACTTGTGAATTTTCCTGGAGATTCACCAGGAATAATTCCAGAGGGAGTAATACTCATCATTTTTCTGGATCCAATTAAATCTAACATCCACTGCCCTCATCACTAACATATGTTCAACAGAGCTAAATATTTCATCTTATTGTAAATTGCATATAATTTGGCTTCTTTGTTTTTCTTTTGTGGGCACTGATAGCTGTTTTCTGCTCTGAATTTGTCATCAATAAACCAGAACTCATCCAGAGAGAGCAGTTAACTGCCTATGTAAAATAATCTATCAGAAAAGGTTCCCAAAGAATGTTCGTAATGGACATTACAGAGAGCTACAACCATTTCTAAAATGGGGAAAATGTTGCAGTTCCTGCCACTGTTCATTGCACAACTTGGCTTCTAAAAACACTGGCAAACAGAAATATGGCACTGCCAACTTTTGCAGCTGTATCATAGTTCCTGATACTGAATTTTTTTATGAAGTCCCCACTCCCGAAAGCATCTGGATTAGATGAAATTCTAAACTTTCATTTGTTACAAAAACGCTGTCTTTCTAAACCACATGGTTAGAAAAACTTGGCAAAATATGGGTGTCATCTCATCTGGTTATACTGTCTGTAATTTAGACACCTCGTGCAAGCAGGTCACCTACTCCACTCTGCAGTCTGTGAAAGAGGCTGGTACCTCCACGGATTAACCTGCCCCTCTCTACTCACTGACAGCTGAAGGTGAGCCTGAGCTCAAGGAGGTGGAAAGAACAGGGCTGCTTCTCCTCCCCTGTGCTCACACATGTCCTGCATTGACCCCTCAGCAACTCGATTCAGCCCCCAGTAACTTGATTTCAAAGGAAATCCAGCAGTGGAAAGAAGAAACAAATCCATGTGGCTGTGTGGCCCCACCATCACCAGCACCCCAATATTCCCTCTCCAAATGGTGGTCTTGGCCTGAGCCCTCGAATGGTGCTGGGTGTCGCCTGAGCCACAAAAACCATCAGCTGCCCTGGCAGAAAGCTGTAAGAAAATAGAGATACTAGAGCTGTGAGCCAAACTGTTTCCATGGGTGCCAAATGGTATAGAAGAGGACAAGAACCACACATTGTTACTTGGAAGATTTTACTTAATATTAGGAAAAATCTTTTTCTCAGGAGACACTGCAGCACTAGAGCAAGTCCCAGGTACAGGGTGTGCTTCTCTTCCTTTGGGTTTTCCCCAGAACTAACCTAGTGTGATGTCAGTAAAGAGTAGGGCTGAACTAGGTGATCTTCAGGGGTTCTCTCCTGCCTGGGTCTGGAGATTTCATTATATCCTCACCCTGAAAGAAGTGGATTTCCTATGAGTGATTATGCCAGCCGTCCCTAGAGAGGACTTCTGACACACTCCTCAGGTGCTGCTGGGAGTTGGCAGAGAGCCCATTTTGAGAGGCATGAATTGTGCTCCATGTGCTGGCACTTGCTCTCTTTTGGTTTTTAATACTCATCTTTCATCTTCACTTTGTTACAGCAGCTATGAAGTAAGACATAAGAGCTCCCTTGAAAAACTGGCAGTGACTCCTCTCCTCTCCTCTCCTCTCCTCTCCTCTCCTCTCTTCTCCCTTTTTTATAGCCCCAGAAGGCTTGTTAGAGAGTTGGGGATGTTTGATGATGACTGGAAATATTGTGTTAATAGAGGGAAGTGCAAGTTCTGTAAAAGAAAAGTATCATGTGCTACGCAAATTTAGTAAAAGACTATTTGAAAGACAATTAATTTATCATAGGCAGAGTAAAAGTGATTTTGAAAGAAGTGATGATTAGGAAAACCTAGCACTTGCTCTCACTTTCTAAGAAAGGTTAAAAATTTTTTAACAGCCCAGCAGACAAGCTGGAAAACAAGATGTTTTTCTATGTAAGATGTAGCTAGACATGGAAGTTCCTAAAGTATGTTACTGAAAGAGCAGGAAATGCCATGGGAGGAAGAACTGAGTAATTTCACAGTTTGAAGGCCAAAAGCATATCAATGTGGGGAATGCCTCCCCATAGACCAAAAAATCACTGGATTTCTGCTTCACTAAAACCTTAGATGCTCAAAATACTGCATTTAAAGAAAACATAAGGAACAAGAAAAATGTCATCATGACGCAGGTAGCAGCCGTATCTGGACACCAGAACAGGAAAGCAAACCAAACTCTTTGAGGGTTGGAAGATCAGCTGCACTGGTTCTGGGGTGCAGCATCTGAAATGCCATTAAGGATCTGCTGCAGAAAGCACGCAAGGCTAGGAAAAAGAAAAGGATTTTTTTCCAAGTCGAAAGTTGGTACCAGAAAAGCAAACACAACCCTACCCCAGTGGAGCAACAGCCTATCATTGTGCGGTCTTACCTCTCACTTGGCATCTCCACAGCAGCATTACCTCATCTTGGCTACTCTGGTTGTAGAAGAGCAGAGGCAGAAACACGCTCCCAAGGTCACATGCAGACTTAGAAGTTACATTACAGAGTACCTGCGTTGCAGCCAGCAGTAAACAATCTCTCTCCATGTAAGTTTGCTTTCAAGTTGCCATGTGTCCGGCACATGGGGAATGCCCTGGGGAATCAACACACTTAAGGGCAGCACGTGCAGGAACACACGCAAGGGAGAAGCGTCAAGAGCAGTGAAAAATTCACCCTTAATCATCTGTGTGTTTTTCACAGCCTCGAAACAGAGTCTGTCAACGCAGAGCTCCAATACCCCATCTGTAGCAGGGCCTTGGTGGGACATCCTCCCTCTGAAGGACAACTGTGCCGCTGAGTGACTTCCTCCCTGCACGCATCTGTTGGGCCTTGATTGAAACTGGCTGGCACAATGTTAGCCCATGCTGCCCTGCATGACCAGTCTTTTCCATCTGGGGAAAGGTCACGAATCAAAATGATGACAGGACTTTTACACTCACAGGTTCCTCACAACATAGCTAACTACAAGAACTGAACTCAGCAGAGAGCAGCACAGGGCAAACACACCCTGGGGAAGCAGAGGACGGTGCCCAGGTGGATGGCTGGGCAGGAAATTAGCTTAACCTCTCATTCCTGAAGCCACAGCATTCATATTTGCTCAGGAAAAATTGCCAAGGGGATCCAAAAGCCCTTCAGTAGCTCTGATGGTCAGTCAGGACTTGAGACCAGGAAACAGTAACGCTACCCATCTTCAACTAGCAAAGAGAGAGCTGCTGCAGCTCTGGGGGCCATTCTCCCCTTCTCAGAGGGATGGGGCAGAGAGACCCTCAGGATACCCACGTGGGCTTTCGGTGAGGAGCAAGGAGGAGGTCAAGCCATTGCTGGACAATGAGCAAAGTGAATAACACTTTGAAGGGTAGCTTTGTAATGTTTTTTACATTACTTTGCTGGCTGGACAGCAGCATGGAGCATCTGTTTCCAGCTACAGAACTGCTCATGGAAAATACTCTGGCGATGGCAAAGACTCCCTTCCCCCTCCCCAAAGCCTCCCCCCAAACCGCACAGGGCTGGATTGCAGGCCTCACCGCTCAGGGCATTTTGCCTGTAATCACTGGCAATAGATTTAGACATGTAGTCCAATTATGTCCCAAAATTTGTGATTATAACAGAATGATTTATGCTGCAAATGAAAGAGCTAATGGGTCACAAGACTTGTGTTTCTGTGTTTCTATTTGTTTCCCTAATGTGTTTTTTTCTCTTTCACTTTTGGGAAGTTGGAGTTTGGGTTTTTGTTGCTGGTTCGGGTTTTTTCCTGCCAGAGGAGCTGCTTCCTCATGGCTTGACTGCACCAGGCAAGAGGGAGGAGGTGTGCCAGCAGGAAGCAGTGACTTGGCTTGTCTTGTACAGTTAATTGGTTTTAATTTATGAGCTGTAGGCAGATGGTGGCTGCAGCACACTAAAGCTTCTTTAGGAAATAACACATAGATTTTTCCATCCGGTGCCTGAAAATTCTGCATCCTGAATAAAAAGTATGAGACTGCAGAGCCCAGCATCAGCACTGGCGTAGCACTTGTGTAAAGCTGATGAGCCTTAGGCTCTGTGGTTTTCCAGGGCTTTTGTTGCATGAGGGCACCTAAAGAAAAGCACAAGAGCTCCAATGAAATCAGAAAAGCTGATGACAACAGATGCTTGCTCCCTCTCACCCTGTGCAGCACTGTCTCCCTATCTATTTATTTTCCCTGAACTGGTGAGAAACCTCAAAGGAAAAAGAACAAAGTAAAAGCAAACAGAATCTTGGAAGAGAAGAAGAGCTGCTGCTATGAATAAAGGATGCCAGATGGGAAAATCACAGCACAGAAATGCAGCATGAATCACTTCAGCAAGAAATATGTCTCTTCTGGTATACCTGGACCGCCAGAGGCAGACATAGTTGCAGACACTGTGTGTCAGAAGCTTGGCATATACTATTACTATTACTAAATATTTCATCACAGGTCACTTGGAACATCTGGTTATAGAAAATGTTTGCAAGAAGACTGAGCAGCTCTCTGGATCTCACTGCTGACAACTGTAGAAAGGCAGATAAAACCTTTAATTCTGTTCATGACACGAGGACTCCACCATCAATATCTTTCCACCCCAAATAAACTTGGCACGGGATGTTGCAGGTATGAAAGTCTACTTAGGTTCAAGGGACAACTTTACACGTTCATGAGCCAGAAATACGTCAAGAGCTATTACATACTCACTTCTAGCTCGTACACAAATTTCTGGATGATAGGGAAGCATCCCTTTGCACTTGCCCCAGTCTTACAGCATTCCCTGGCTTCCAGTGTGAATAATGGCAGGGTTCATCTTGCTGGGCTGGGTGAACCTCTGTTCTGACCGCTTGGTTGGTCTTACGTTCCTGTGAGACACATTTTATGGCAAGTCTGGTCAATTGTTGGCAGATCATTTCCTCACCTCCTCTAAGATCTTGCTCCCATGAAAGAGCCTATCAGATGTAACCTACACAGTAGTTTCCACTGGTGTAGTAGCTGTTAAGTGTTTTAATGTGTCTGATTGAGCCAATGAGAGCTTATACACAGGCACAAAGTGCTGTAATACTGTATTTTGACTTTGCTTAAACTTTTTTTTTTATTTTCATCAAACAAAAAGAAATCAGAATAAGCCACCCTTTACCCCCAGTAGCCTACACCTATGCTGTCCTATATAGCCACACCTCCTAAAATATGCGATATTAATCGATCCCTGGTATTTTGCATGGAGAACAGGCCTTTCTTGCAGTTTCTTGGGGATGCTTTGTTCAGTACCATGAAACTGCTGCAGCTGTAGACAGAAATTTTTGAGAGAATATATAGAGGTGATACAATGCTAGGGTCTAGCATGTCACTCTGCACGCCACAGGGTTCCAGCAAACCCCTCTCTGGTTGTTGGGGGTTGAAATACTGTAGCATTGACACTCGGCACTCATGCCTCAGATTTGAGGAGGTGGAGAGACATCTTTTTCCTGGGAAGGCTCCTTGGAGTAATAGAATGCCTTCGAGGCATCCAGTCCCCATATGGGATGAGCACTTTGTTCCACTGCAGTAAGGAGAGCAAACCTAACTTGGATTTTGGACTGGTTTAGAATACAAGTACAAATAGGAATTATACCCAACACATACTTCATTCCTTGCAGTGACAGAATGTGCTTAAAATTGTTCTTTCCATTTGTCTGTCCCTGCTTCCAGTAAAATGATTCAACCTTGCACACCATTCAGAACTTGAATCTTGTGGGGGTTATTTCATGTGCACGTGTTTGCAGAGATGAGAAACTCTTCTGACCATAAGGCCATACTTGATGTTTAAAACAAAATCATATGGAAAATACATTGCAAAGAACCATACTGGGAATCTTAAAGCTCCAAAAATACAGTATTTAAAGCAGCTGACTTCTGTTGAAGGACAGTGCAGAAGTTGGTAAAGACTCATTGTATCCCAAACAAATCTCCAAACAGAAGACAACTCCCTTCATAATCCCAGTTTGATGTTAACCAGCCTCCTAACACTACAAGCAATATATACCCTGAGGCCAAAGCAACCAGCTTTACCAGGTCAGTGCGTTCAAGCTGCCCTTGTGCTCAAGAAAAGAAAGCATTGAAAGCCTCCTGGGCTCATCACAAAGAGCAGGACTGTGCCAATCCACATCATCAAAGACGTGGAGCAAGAGCACAGTTTTTGTTGGCATCACTTCATGTAACTCACTGCTCAGTGCCTGCTGCTCCACAGCACGAGCACAGCCTCTGTGGGCAGGCTGCTGGGGAGCCTGCTGGTGCCGAGGGATGGTGCTTTTGCCCATTGGCAGCGTAGATCCATCCATGTCCTTGTCACCTGCAGGTGCCTTGGCCTCCCCCAGGCCGCAGCTCTGGAGCAGTGGGGGCAGAAGCCGGCGGAGGCTGAGCTGTGTCCCTGCCCCGGGCGCAGGGAGAGGGGAGCTGAGCCTGGGAGCCCCTTTCCCACAGGCTGGGTTTCTGGAGCACTGCGGTCCCCATCCAGGGGCTCCTGCCAGCACCGCTGTTTTCTCTCTGGGCTCCTCTTGGCTTCATCTTGTGCAGCTGTGCTCTCCACATCAGAAGGGACTTTTCACAGAGAATTGAAATTAGTGAAAATAAAGACAGTTGAATGCATTTTGCTTCACCAGAGAGACTGTTTGCGGTTAGCAAATAGACATGAAATGTTATAACATAATTTCTAACAGTACCCTATAGAGATGACTTGTCTGTTAAACATGAAATAAAACTGGCAGGAAACCACCATATTGACTTAATAAGGCATAACATTAACTGACACCAAAAAACAACTTAGTTAAGAAGTAGAAAACTTTACAACCTCAGTTATTTGAAAAATACAGAGGTAGCCCAGCAATTAAATTGAAAGTGATCATTAGGGTAATTTGCACTATTCAGTCCACTGCAATTAAACATGATGCCATGAATGCATTGGGTTGGCATTTCTTTGACTCTATTATTCTCCTAACTACTCTTGATCAAAAAAATATTAAAATACTATCTGCCAGTTGAAAACCATACACTGTTTGGCAATATTGATTTAGAGATATTTCTAGCTGACCCAATTAAGGCTTCAGAGTTTATGGAGCACATATCTTCCCACTGCATAATAGTACATACATTCTTGACATACTCTGTGGCTCTAACTGGGTAACCAGAGGTACTGCCTGGGTCTAAGTGAGGCTCTGAAAGCAGGTATGGTTAATCCTTTCTGTCTTTTAACTGGGATTTTGCAAGGACATCTGTGCACCAAAAAGGTGAAAAAGATAGTAAGATGCTAAGCTAGAGTATAGTTTCTGGTTCATACCTATGTTTCTGTACCGTGTCCACCCTGATCCTGACTTAACCCCTTGTGCCATGGGGCCCAGAAGAGCCTCACAGTCTCCGCTGTTCTGCCTGTCATGGGTAGCTTTGTGGAAAATCACAGGATGCTCAAATGGCTGGTGAGGTGGCATCAGTGTGCAATCACAGAGAGGTGAACACCACTTGTTCATGCTGCGAGCAAGTCCTTGTGACAGTGCAGCTGTTATTATTTTAATTGCAGTACCACAGTCCCAATTCCTGATTGTTTGTGTTGGGAATCTAGGTACCAGATCCTCTTCTGATGACTGTCAGCAAAGAGCTGGTATAACTTTACCTTGAGGTGGTGCATGATCCCAAAGCATGCCATAAGGGCCTATCCCATAACTGGATGGGCCCTGATCCTATTCTCTCTATTCTCCTCACTGTCTGAGCTGTCTCCATCTTATCACATCTCCTCTAATAGCACAGTTTGTCATTTGTTCACTTTTAGACATACAGCTTCCCTGAGACAGTCAGCAATTACCCCATTTCTTGCTAAAGACAAGCACAGCCCATATTGGGGTGTCAGGGTTCCAGCTGCNGATTTGTTCACTTTTAGACGTACAGCTTCCCTGAGAGAGTCACCAATTACCCCATTTCTTGCCCATGTTGGGGTGTCAGGGTTCCAGCTGCCTCTTCACCAGGCTGACACAGTACTTCGAACACCCCTGGGGTTCAACAAGAAATATGGCTACTGGAAGCATATTCCCAGCACCTAGACAGCCGCAGAAAGAGAGAAAGGTGGGAGTTTTCGGTAGTGGTGTGTGTTTGAAGAGTGTCTAGTACCATGGATTATAGCAAGTACCTAAGTCTCTTAAGTGGTAAAATATTATAAGGAAATGATTAGGAGAACAAAGTAATTATATGGAGTAAATGTATAAGAGCAATTGGCTCAGCCTTCCTTCCTAAACTCTAGAGTGGTGGTGCCATTTGTCTAAAGATAGAAGGCTTCAAATGCCAACACACAAAGTTTTAATATGCTTCTTCCCTAAGGCTAAACTAAAGAAAAATTGGCTGCACTTTCCTGGAGTTAACAGGTCACATTCATCATGCTGCCACTTCTGTTCAAGAACTAGCAATTTAACTGTTCCTAACTGGCTTGGTCTGGCCCTCCTGAAACTGGAGATGGGCTGAGGTTTTTAAGCAATCTTATCTGCTAGAAGTGACTAATATTAGAATAACATAGGACTACAATCTTGGCATTCTGGAAAGCTGGTGAGATCCTATCCCCAAATTCTCCTCCTTAAATGCTGCTGGTAATTTCAGCAGTGTTTGTGTTATTACTACGATTTATATATATAGGTCCCAGATAAGTTAACCACGAAGGAGAAGATAATTGACAAATTCTCCACTAGTCTTCTGAGTTGTTTTTTCCCCTCCAGGGATCAAAATTTCTTTAGAAAAAAGATGATTATTCTCTCCCCGCAGCTATAAATTCCTCAGCCAGCTCTGCTGTTACCATGCAGTCTGCTGGGCATATTCCAGAATTATTTCTGAAGTTTTCTCAAACTTCCATATAAGTCCAAAAATTCCATAGTCCTGCTCTGTGCCAGCATGACAGTCGACCCTTACTGCTTGGTATAAATTCTTGAAACACTCAGTTCCGCTGATGCGGAGCAGCCAGTTAAATTAAGGACACGAAATCCACATAGTACTTTGGGAAAGTGCTGCCACAATAATCACAACCATCTCTCCAGAAGCTTCAGTTCTTTGTAGCAAACCAACCTGCCCTAGAAGCCATGGGGGCAGAAAGCATCCAGCCGTCACTGCCAGAGGAAGAGGTGTTGGGGGGCAGATATAAAAAAGAGGGGGAGGAACCCCCAGTATCTCTGCAAAAATACATGAATGCTACAAAACAAAATAATGCACCTCCATTGGAGGCAAATAAATCACTCCCGGGCTACAAGTCAAGCATGACTTGAAGCACTTTGTGAAAATAGATGCAGCATCCTCAGCATGGTGGTGTCCACAGTGAGGGCTTCCTACCGGAGCCTGGTGTCCCAGGCATGGTGTGGCTCCCACACCTACCACGGGCTGGAAGTGCAAGGCCGGTGTCTGCTCACGGCCTGTGCATCCCTGTTCCCTGCTAAAAGAGCAAGTTAGCCAACAATAACAGTATTTGTTTTGTTGCCATCTCAGTAGACACTCTAATAGAGCTAATAGGAAAAATAAACCTCACCAGAGAAGGGAAAGGTCAGAAGGCTAATAAAATAAATGCAGCTATTGTGCGATCGCTTGGCAATTCATAAGGGAGTGTAATTTTCTGGGTTTTTTTCCTCCTCAGCAGCATGAGGATCTTCTAATGAATCCAAAATGAAATTTCAGCTTTCGTGCAAAGTTTGTTACTGACAGTCATGCCATAGCAGAGTTAGGAATATTAGAGATTTAGGTTTACACCTATTAGATTCCCTCCTCATTTAATTTCTCTGGGTTTTTCTGAGTTTTTCTTCCAATCATCTTTGGCTGTCAAAGAGAAGCAGTGTCATACATGAGAAAATGTCGGCCAAAAAGGTAATTTTACACCAAGAGTCCTGTATTGTTCTTGAAGGGCACAGCTGGCCAGCTGCTGCCCTTTTAATAGCATTGCCCATCTAGGTAATTCATGGTTGGTCTCTCTTTTAGCTTGTGAGTCCTCCTCTGTTTATAATCTGTTTATAAACCTGGTGAAGTGTTTGGCTGTTCTAGGGCTTTGAGTCAACAAAACACAGTTTGATAAATTATTTTCTTCCAAGCACACTCCTCTCCAGCACTATGTTGACACCACAGTGCTGCTGGATTCAGGGGCTGCCATTCCTGAGTGTCTAGGTGCACAAACACACCTGTGTCCTGTGTGCCTGAGAGCCACAAGCGACACACGCGGCTGGAATTTGATCCTCATAGCAGTAGCAAAATCACTACGGTGCTGGAAAAGATGTACCCATGGATGAGGGATTTAAATGCAGCTGCTGCCCCTTCTCCAGGAAGGATGCTCCTGTGCTCCCCTGCCTTCCAGCAAGAGTCAGGGCTCCAAAGCCTGGGGCTATGGATGAGTGGGCACCTCAGGAAGACCTGACTGGTATCCCAGTGCCTGCCCTGCAGGACACACAACCAAGGCAACAAATCTTCCCCCACTGCCAGCCTTTGGCTCTCCTCATACTCAGTGGAGAGGGACAGACACGACTCCGAAGAAAGGCAGCTGTTGTAAGGGGTCCGAGCACAGGCCATGGTATTAGAAATTGCACAGCACAAGCTCAGGGAGAAAGTAGCCTGAAAGGCTGCAAAATAAGTTGCATGGCCTCACTCGAGGAGGTTTGTTCCCAGGAACCACAACAGGAGGCCACCTGCTGCAATGAAACTCTCTCAGATCGGCAGAAGGATGGACTCAGGCCAGCCCTCTTCCCTGTATGGACTCCTACAGAGCCATCAGCTGGATCAGCAGCATCTGCAAGTTCCTTAACAGCCCAAAGACTTGGCCTAGTTTAAAAACCTATCAAACACAGGAGAAGGCTACATCCTGACTTCTTGTACAGCAGGCTGATGCAAGAAAACACCCAGACCCCATGCCCTGGGGTGGAAGGAGGGCAGTGTTTTGGTGTGATACAACTCCCTTCACAGCATACTAGAGAAGAAATTCACTGTACTAGAGAGGAAAACACATCCGTCATCCCAGCCACCCCTCTACACCAGTGGAGCTTTTTCCTAGGCAATGTTAATTACTTGAAAGGGTCCACTCTGTGCCTTTTCACATCAATCACTACTGAAGTTATTCCAAGATCACAACAAACCTACTTTTGTAGTCTTATCTGGTATATATGCTTCATGGGTAACAATATCTCCTGCCTCAACTTAACTTTACTTCTTTTCTCTATAAAAACAACAGCCTGAGATTCCCCCCAGAGTTAATGGGATGCTGTGATAAATTAACAGGATATTAAGCATCACTCAGAGATGCTTTTACCCTCTGCACACAGCTCTGGTGAAGGCAGGACAAGGAGAGATGCAAGTACCAGGCTGACAACCACTCGTACAAAGGGACGCTGAAAAATGAAGCGGGTTCATAGATCTGGTACAAGAAAACTCTCATCTTTGGCTGGAGTCCATGTTCATGCAATTGGAGACAGACCATAAAAGAGAGCTCAGTTGAACAAAGCAAAGTATGGGAACACAAAACTGGCTTGTGAACATTGTAAATTTTTACTCCACATGAAAACCTATTGCTCACCATATATAACCTATCCTCTTGGCAACCCAGGTCTCCTGCCTACATTAGTAGTGCAGCTCCTTAGTTCTCCCTGAAAGTTTCCTATCCAAACTCTTTATTCTACGGAAAAAAAAAATTGTATTACATCAGTGTGATTGAGAGGCAGATTAGTTATTGCTGCCTCTAAAAAAAAGAGATCCTAATTTCTTTTTGAGGCTGTCTTGTATCACACAGAATTGGTTGGCCTTGGAAAATCTGGTTATTCCATATACTTTAGTGCAGAGGCTTGGACTTGCCACAGACATCCTGCTCTACTGGGTTACACATATTAGAAAGAGGAAGGCAAGGATTTGATCAAAGCTTTCAGCTTCTGCAAGGAGAGAGAACTCAACTTCTCGTCAAGGAGAAAGACAGAAAGAGTAAAGCAAATGATACAGGAAATGAGAAAAGACAGAAAAAGATATTAAATTTACAGGCTTTAAAACACAAAGAGACACTGTGATCATCCATTTTGCATAAATTCCTGTATAAGCCAGGCCACAACATGATTGATTACCTCCAAATAAATGGTGGTTAGCTCCTCTACAGCTGTAATTACAGGTGTTTTCAGAAAAAATCCCACTTACTTATATGCTAATATAGCAGTATTTTACCAGCATCACCCATTCACATTTTAGGAATATATTCCTATATCCTGTTCCAGATGCTGGATGTGAACTTGTGCAAAAATACCTCAGATATGGTCAATACATTCACTAGGGAATCTCAGAAGAATATGGGATTTCCCAAACCTCTTTATTAGAGAACACATATTGCTATTCAAACTACTTCTAAGTCAGCATCCCTTGGAGGAAGAACTGTCTCAGATTTTTCTGCAAGCTCTCATTATCACAGCAGTATTTATGGCTGCGCCTCAGGGGAGCAAGCAGACAGCCTCATCCATCCCACACACAGCCAGCAGTTCCTGGACCCTACTTACACAGAGGGTTCTTTCAATACTAATTTTATCTCAGGCCAAGGGTTCAGGCAATGACCTTCTGCACACCAAAACAGCCTCAGCAATAATTACTTGGACTGTTATGCCACATTAAATTTCATAAGCTTAATGTGCTAAGTGGTACTGAAGGACGAGTGAGAAGCCCACGAAGTCATAGCTGTTCTAATGCAGCATTATCAATCAGACGTTCACAGACCATTGCCATGCTGGTGGGGATCCTAAGGACTCTATCAGCTCCCGATGAAAAAATACAAAACACTTCCCAAGATACAAGCCTTCTCCAAATACATACAAATCTGACGTGTTTTCAGAAAGCAGCAGCATTTTTTCTGGTCTCTGCTGCTTATGTTCCTTCTGTAATGTATTGATGTCCTATGTCTTAAGGAAATTGCAATTGAAGTTTCCTGTAGGACTTGTTAAGAATGAAAGTTTTACATGCTGAGGATGCAGGACAAGGCCAGCAGGCATGACCTCAAGGACTTCTGCAGCTCTAGAGATGTGTTGAGACTTGCCTGATAGAGAGATCTCCGAAATGCTGCAGGCTTTTTACTCCATGACACTCTTGGCTATGAACACCACATGCGAACAATTTAACATAAATCAGAGATAAATGTATTTGTTCATAATTTAGACCTCTACATACTGACGTATGAGAGAGCACAAGAAGCAGATGGGGTTACCATTGTCTGTTCTCTCTTTTGCCGCGTGGCAAAAAAAGTGACATAAAACGGAATATTTTGTTTCTACGGAAATAAATACCATCTCCTCTCTGCCTGTGTAGATCGTGGCTTAACATACAGCTGTCTGATGGATTCATCCAGCTGCCTGCTCTGCCTGAGTCATGAGGATCTGGGCCGTGCAACTGCTGTCACTGAGGAAAGGTGGATGTTTGAACCTGGAAAGTTGACACATCAGACAATAAACCCCACAAGCAGCTACAGGCTCTTCTGGGAGCTTTTCCTTTGGTGATAAGGAGCAGCTACCTCTAAGAGAGCAGAGGGTCCATCCATACACTAATGCTGCCTAATTTCATGTTAGTCCAATTTGAGAGTGAAAATAATGTGGCAATAGGATACTGTCTGGTCTAAGTGAGGCCCCTCTGTTATTTGACATATTTTTCTTAAAGATTACTGCTAACAAGGCTGGGACATGTTTGACAATCCTTGACTGCAACCTGAGAATTTGACAGATGATGGCAATGGAGGTGATGGGTTGTTTTGAGTGCATGGTGGTGATACTACTAACTTCTGTGGGCAGCTTTTAATCTTCACCAAAAATATCCTGCAACAGATAACCAACTAACTGGCTTTCTACAATCACCATTTTTGGGGGATTTGTTGCTTTCCAGTTATATTATTTTTCTGTATCCTTCGTTTGGGCTTTTTTCTCAGAAATGTTTTACAAATTTCTGTCAAGAACATTATGCAAATTAGTATGAAAGACAAAAACAGAGCCTTTTTCCTCTCCCTGTCCTTTCCACTGCATTTATTTTTCTGGTCAAGGTGAAGGTTAAAACCTGATTGATCCTCCAACAGAAGGTGAGGTTATGTGGCTTAAAAAAGGAAAATTATTATCACAGTTTTCACGCTATAGTCTTTTTTTTTTTTTCCCTTGAAAAAATCCCCAAACTATAAAAACCTCATGCTGGGACTTTCCAATAATTTTCTCCCTTTGATCTGCAGTCTTACAGGTAGTTCTTTCTTCTTTTTCACTTATTTTTCATGTTACTGGTTTCTACTTTGTGCTAAATTTAATTTTGCACTATATTTAATTTTACTCTCATTAACATAACCCAAATGTCACTGCCAACTGCCACCAAGACAGTCATTCTGACTTGAGATGAACAAATTCATTGTGAATTCCTTTGGAAGAAAAATATTCCACAGCCTGAATATCTGTGGAAGATGCAGTCTAAATTTGATCGTGACGAAAATCAGTAAATCAGAGTTCTTGTTTAGCTGCTGTTACATGTTCTCTGACTCAGTCAACAAATTTATTTCATTCCTGTTCTGCTTTCAAGCCAATAGAAAATAGTTTCATGCAACTGAAAAATGCTTTGGGCAAGACTGGGAGAAGCAAATAACTTACTCACTGAATAGGGGGTGTTGACTGATTCAAAATGTCTCGCCAATTCATCCGAAGTCACCAAAGGCTTGGAGCTGGAAAGAGGATGGGGGGCTCAGTTAGTGGAACGAGATCATGCTGAGGGCAGAAGGTTCCCCTTGAGCAGTCAGGATATTGCCCATAGTGGTTTTTTGATATCCAGAGTCTCCTCGTGGAGGGAATACCTTGGGCATTGGTCTGGAGGGGGTGACCTCTGCCTGACTACCCCAGCTAATGAGCATTTCAGTCATTTTGGCTGCAGGAACTCAAAATACATCACCTCTGAAATGCTCCTGCCATGGCAGACAGGGCACACCAGCAGGAGATACATGTTCAGGCCCATGTCAGCAGAGGAAGAATTCCATGCTGCTCTCCTGAATTTTGGAGTGTCCGAAGTGCCCACCCAGACAGCAGAAGCAATGCTGCAGCACCCACGTCCTTCTTCTTCGCATGAACTGCACTGTCATCCCACCCTTTTTCATTCATCCAGAAATAAATCAAATAGGCAAGACACAAGGTCTCATTTCCTTGCTTGTGTGTGTGGTGTGTAAGGAAAGGAAAGCATATTTTTCCTGAATTTCAGTTCAGAGGCTAACAGGGAGCATTCACTTTTATGACATTTATAGTGCTGACATTTCACCTCTGCAATATATCTGGGTAACTGCAAGCACAGTTCCAGCCCAAGCAAGAGCGTTTTAAGGCCAAGGCTTTAGTGATGAAGAACTATGAGAACCATACACATGCACTGCCACTTGGATTACCCTGGAAACACTTCCATGTAAACAAAGTCTAATGGTGGACACCTTCTGTCCTTCCAACACATTGTCAGATCACACTCTGCCACGAGGGACGAGTTCCTCTGCAGCACTCAGTCGTAGCAGGGAATCAAAGCATGGAAACCACATGAGCAGAGATTACACAGCCTCTCAAGTCTGGCAGCCAGATGTTGGCTTGCAAGAGTGAGTGCAACCAGATGGTTTTTCTGCCATTTTTTTTCTCCAAACATTCAGAAGAGCTTAACAAAATGACACATGCAGAGATAAGTTCATTATCATATGTGTATATTTAGTACACATACACATACTAGCCCCTTCAAAACGGTAATCCCTAAGGATTACAGGCAGGGCTAGGATTTTCAGATGTCAGGTCCAGCTCAGACTCTGCAAGGAGCTCCAAGTGAGTAACAGCCGGACTAGGACTTCTCCATACTGCTACCCTGATGTCAGGATCAGCCCAAGGCTGCAATCCACAGAATGCCTTTGCAACTGACTTAAAAAGCATTCTCCTGGATGCAGCACATGGGGACAGCTCATCAGCTGGACGTGGGCAGCTTTGCTTTTTTCTACCCATGCAAAACTGCCCTACAGTGAACTGCTTGGGATTTGGAATAAAAAAATACAGCAAGAAATTACTGCATTGTTGTGACATACTGCCTGCTGATGCAAAGTGCTCAGGCAAAGGAAAGAGGGCTTTGATGGGATAGTCCTATATCCCAACATGATCTAGCTGCTTGGATACTTCTCTGAGGCCACAGAAACACGCTACTTTCTAATGAAGCTGACATCAGAGCCCACTGGAGAGAAATATGGGCAGGTCAGCTCAGAATCAGTAGATGCAGATGTTACTTTCAAGGATCAGTTTCAGGGCTGAACCCTCATCACTAGCCCACACTTCTATCCATTCCACAGTGTCTATGCCAGGCAGCCGCATCTGGAACAAAAATATTTAGTTCCATTTAATATCCTGAGCTTTCTCCTATACAAGACGTGGGTTTGCCACTCACACACTCCATGTGCACTGCACAGTCTCACACCAGCTGGAGAGAACGCATTTGGGACAGCAAGGAATATCAGCAGATGGACAACAACCAACACTTAACTGCTATGACTTACATTCTAATAAAACAAAATCCAGGAACAACTCTAATTCCCAGCTAGATAATACAGAAAAGCAGCAATTCTGGCTCCGAGCTGCTTTTAACTGACCTGGATCTCATGAAGGCAAGTGAAAACTCCCATTGGAGCTTTTGACTCTCAGACAGGCTAATTCCAGTTGATTGTTCCCATTTTATTTAGTTATGCAAACAAGCACCAAGCCCTATACTTAAGCTTTTATAAATAATATCCCTTCATCCCCAAAAAACCCAGGTGAGAGTTTCAGTTTTGTGACCCTTATTATTCCATAAGAAAAAAAAGCAGAAATTAATGAATACATTTCCTTGTAAATACCAGTACAACCCATTACAATTAAACCCAGGGAGAGGTGGGGGAGCCAATATGGAAGAAGAAGTTAAAGTCCTGACACAAGTTCATCTCAGTGACTTGGGAAACAGACTCAAACACTCAAGAGACCCAAGAGTCAAGCTCTTCTCCTGGCAGGCTGGCCAGTGCATCTTTTATGGGAGGAAGAAATCAAAGACAGCTTGATGATGCATCCTTTGAAATACTGCATTTCCCCTCCTCCCTGCAGCCTCTTAACACAATTCTGCTAGAGGGACAAGAGTGGCTGGAAATATCCCAGCGAAGCATTTAATCAGAAGACAGATACATAGAGAGACAGGGAGCTTTCTTAAACAATACCTTTATGAGCCCAAAATGTTTTGTTTGAAACAGCTCTATGTGAATGACCTTTGGAGAAGCCTGAGGCTTGAAGCCCACAACAGCTGCCCTGACAGACAAGACACCAGACTTCCCTGACAGCTGTAGGGCCTGGGGAGCTTCTGGATTCCTGGAAACACTGACAAGTTGTCAATTCTATCCAGTTTTGACCACAGCCAAATTTAAAAATTCCTGAAAATTGGAAGCCCTTGCTTTTAGCTACCTCAGGTCTGAATTTCTAGAGGCAAAACAAGGGTTGCAACATCACCGTTTCCTGTCAAGTTCAAGTATTGAAATAGTACAAATTAGTCCTTCTCAGAATTGTGAGATTACCTTCAAATCATGACACTTAAATGAACAGATGTTCTTTCCTCTTGCCTTCTGATTTGCAGACCTCTGATGTGTCAGTGATATTGTTTGTAGTAACTGCATAAAAACTTTTAACTTTCTCTTACAAAAACAAGGCAAAACTGAAATTCCTGTGCAGTAACCTTCTGATACTGAGTGTTGCAAAGGTTATGGATAAAAGTAACTGAATTACCATGCTTCTTGCTTCTAGATCTGACCTTTTAGAGCTACAGTCCTAGTGCCAGTAGCATAAAGGACAAGCCCTCAAGATGCAGCACTATGGAGCAGCTGGTGAGAAGGAACACAGCTGCAAGGAACAGAAATGCAGAGCTCACTCCAAAGGAAGTGGAGCTCAATAAGGGACCCCAGGAGAGGTAGGGAGAAGCCAGGGAAGTACAGACTTGGTTCCTCCTCACAAAGATGGTGATGAAAACAAGAAAGGACTGAGGAATCGTAGTCTAACTGAAGACAGACCTGGACCTTTCAAAGTTTTTACCTCTCCTACTGGAACAAAACTCCCTCACAGGAAGTCAGATTCTGAAAGCCCCCAACCTGTCTGCAAATACCAAGTGCAAAAACCATCAACTCTTGCATGTTTCCCCAGAGTTCAACAGAAATTAATACTTTCAGAAAAGTGTCATTTCTTCTTCAAGTTTATATGCAACAGGAGCCCACAACTATGGGGACTGCTGGCCACTTCACATAGCCCTAATGTCAAAACCTCCCAAGTGCTGTGCTGTAGGGAGCTCTCTGAGCTCCAGGGATTTGCCACCAACCCAGACATGCTTTAAAACACTGCTATGGGGCATGTGTCGAAGCTGCTTCAGTAGTGTCACAAGGCTGTCTGGGTCCACCACCAGCTCTGGCAGGTCCAGGCAGCAGATTTGTCAATTTGTGCTGATTGGTCTATCCATCTCTTTAGGTGAGAAGATCCAGTGGAATGCTGCAGCAGCAGCAGCAGTCCTATAAAGCAGCACAGTTGTAACTGCAAAGCTCCGTGCCTCAGGTTGTGCACTCCCTGCAGACTTGGCTTAATTACAGCAACGTGACAGACTTCATCCCCCGCAGTTAAATCTGTGGTCTCTGGACTTGACAGACCATCCAGGATGTCATGTACAGTGTGTCCCCTATGCAGACACACTTAGAGCCTGATGAGGCAGATGGGAACCCTAGAAGCATCTTCATTTTAGTTAGGACTACCTCCCTCTAGCCTCTGCCTGCCTGGCTCTAGTTACAGTAAATTCTATATCTGACTGTATGCATTACCATAAACTGCCTTCTCCACAGCAGCATTGTCTCCTCCCCACACACTGCTTACTGACGAGGGTCACCTTGATTATTTAGAAAGTGGAAATCCAAACAGATTCCCTCCTGAGCAGTGAGAACACCCAGCCAGGTTCCTAACCTGACTCTCGGAAATTCAACTTGGAAGCCCGAAGACAACAGAGTAAAACAGACAGACACTCCCACCTAGTGGGGAAGGCACAGCTCTGGGTCTCCGGGACAGGAGCTGCTTCAGCTCTGCAGACTCGCACACTCCTACCACAGAGCCCCTTGCTTTTTGAATCAACAAGAGTAATAGCAGGATTACTTTTCATTATTAAGCAGAAGAAAAAGGCAGGTTAAGCCTACCAAGTTACCAATATTTTTACCTCCTCAGTATCAGACATGACTGCCAACACAACTCTTTCACTTATTAGTAGTGTAATGATTAACTTCTGCAAGGTCAATGCAACAGGCATGTAAAATATTAGCAGAATGGCACAGTGGCATTTTAAATCCGCTTTGCTACACTAGAGAGAACTAAATTCTTCAATGCAAAATAAAGACAAGTAAGTCCTCAAGAAATACAGAGCTTTTAATGTCTAGGAGAGCATACCTGCTCGCAAGCTGTGTCATTTCCAGCATTTTCTGGAGGCAGTTTAGGGATTTACTACTTTGGGGGGTTTTTAATACATGCTGTAGATAAAGGTAAAATAAAAAATTGTGAGGAGGAAATTAGAAGCTGGAGGGAAAAAGCCTCTTCGATCTATTTCCATTTCTGCATGCACAGTAAAGACACCAACAGACCCCTCCCGTTTCCCAGCAGGATGAAGGTGCCATCCTGAGGGCTCACTGGGGCTGGCCATGGCATAATCCCCACGGCCTGCCATGGGGGGCAGCAGAAAGGCTGCAAGAGCTTGGTTTCACTGCCCTTCAATTACTTTAATCTGTTCTGGTACAGAACGAGATACACACACTTTGTGATTCATATTAGCCTTCAAATGCCTTTCTATGGGTCAGCAAAAAGTCACAATCGTGCACTTGCATTTCCCAGCAGCATATTGCCCTTTTGGATCCAACTGCATGTTTCTGACAAATGCTTCAGCCACCAGAATCTGCAATGTGCAAACCAAAGTCTCTGCGTGCAGCAGCTTTGCCACCTGCAAGTATTTATTATGGGATCACCCTGATGCACCCTGTTCTTTCAATTCATGACACACTACCATTGCCCACGCTTTGGGTTAGGTACTGCACTTTGTTCCCCTCTTGAAAATTATTTCAAGTTTTTATGTTAGCATACTGTGGTCTACACACAAATGAACTGTGCCTACAAACACGGCATCTTCATCAGCGACATGGCTAAGCAAGGACTGACAAAAAGCTAAGCACTGGGGACTGTCAGGATGCAATTTTGCAACTCTTCTGTTTGGCCCAGGTCAAAGACCAATCCAGCACTGAAATTTGCTCCTGTCACGCAGATCAAGTCTGCAAATAATTCCATGTTCATTGATGATATTCTGCACAGTTCAGATTGGAGATGACTTTACACACACAGCTATTTTTACCGCTAGGGTTAGGAAGCTCTAGGTAGAACAAACTGTTAATTTCATGTTTGAGTAACGGGTCTCAGAGTTGGCCAGACAGGGCACTGGAGATCAGCCGTAAGGCTTCTTGTTTCTCAATTCATGTAGGGAGACAGACCTGCCCACCTCCACTGCAACCACTGTAACAGAGTGCTAGTTCTTAGCAGCAATTCTGAGTCTACTGCCTAACACATTCGTAAGATGTTTATGCACTTTCACTGCCCAGCCAACAGCTTTGCTAGCAGATTTGCTAAATTACAGGCATATACTCCAGCTCATAGTGCCACAAGAACCACTTTTTCCAGATTTCACAGCAATATGGAATTAAGACAGTTTAATCAAGCCCTTACTTCAAATGAACAATGTAAGAAACCTTTGTCCTTTACAGCTGTCCACCAGGACATGCATTAAATCATTTGCACTGCTTCACTGTCCCTACTATTTGCCTTCAACAGTTAGTAAGTTCTCATCTTCCTATTCCACAGACATTCCCATTTGTATACAGCTGAGGACTTTCCACACTCAGACTCAGACAGGACACAAGGTAGCAGGACTGACTCACCAGCTGACTGGAAGCAGGAGATGAGTGGAACTTTTTCTTAACCTGGTACACAGCAGAAGCTGAGCCTTACCAGCATGTGCGGGGTCTCACACTACTGCCTTTAGAGCCTCACTGAGTGCTGGCTGTGCTTGAGGAGCTCTCAGTGGTTTAAAGCCTCACCACCTGGAGCTAACTCAGGCTTCCTCCATAGCTTAAGCGCTCCTTTCAAGAGCACCAGTCTACAGGCATATTCACCTCCTGCTCCTCTGGAGTGTGCAGTACCAGGATGTCTGGCACACACATTACGGCACTCACCGACAAAGCCCTGCCCCAGCAGTCACCCATATTGAGGAGCTCTCCACCAGTTTGTTTTTCAGTCTCTGCTATGTGGTACTTCACCGCATGCAATAAGGAACAGAAAAAAACTCCACTGTTTCCTTCACCTTCAAGGAGACACCGTGGTAAGCACGACATACCAACCATTTCTTTTCCAGGACTGTGGGCATGCTCTGTTACACCACACAGGTTACTTCAACCCTGCTTCAAGCATCAAGTTTAATTTGTTACTACTGCTTCAGGAACACGGCTGTGCAGAGACAACTCACACTTGATACATGCAGGAAATCAGCCCCTTTAGTTAAAGGATGTTCTAAGACATACGTGAGCAGCTAGCATGAAGTGAGTGTCACATGCTGTCATTCAGGCCCTATGTGAACAATCTGCCTGAGCCAGCACTGTAATCTGTTTCCCACAGCAATGCTTCCAACGCTCATGCATCAGTGCAATACACAAAGATCTCACATAAGACATGCAGGAAGAGATAGATGACTGAAGACAGCCATTTCAGGCAGGCACAGCAACACCTATTTACCCTCTCATTTATCTTTTCAACCTCTATGAAAACTCTGCAGCCTCTAATACAACAAATTACAAAAGGCATTTTTCTCTTCCAATTGTTCTAAAATCAAGAAACTTGATCAGATATTATTAAAAATGAGTCTCTTGTAGACAGTTATAGAAGATTCTTCTTTCGAGTTTTATTTGTTTATAGCAACAGCAGCACATATTTCCACTTAGGTATTTTAGTGCAACAAGGAAATCCATTACCTTACTAAGCTTCAGCAAGGTGACCTATGTTTCTATATGCAATGGAACAGATTAAAGTGTCTCCCTTTGTTGCACAACAGTTTAAAGCTTCAGAACTCTAAGTAAATACCTCTCACAGAATTAAACAAGCAGACACTTTGCTTGATTATGAAATGCTTTTGTTGGATGAGTGAAGTGCTTTCTGCAGTAGAACAATTCATTTGTAAGCCACAGGCACTACTACAAGAGTGGTATTAGAGTAGAACTGGTGACATTTTAGTAGTCTGTGCAAGAATTCCACTCTACTTTTTGCAAGTTGCATATCTTGAAGATACATTCTCCCAGTTGATCACATTCCAGATGGCTTTCAAATAATCAGGTCGAACATTTTTATATTGAAGATAATAAGCATGTTCCCAGACGTCAATGCCTAGCAAAGGAACGAGACCTGTGGAAAAAAAAGAGGATAAATTTTGTAAACGTATGAAAACACACTCTACATGTAAAGTTTTATATTGCATCCCCAAGTTGTACCCAGTTTCTGAGTCTTAATCTGCAGGAAAACAAAGAGCTCTGCAGCACACGGGTCCTTACTGCAGTATTTTACAAAACTATGCTCAAACACTCACACACACACACATGCACACACACACACAGAGCATAAATTCAAAGAGCTGATTTGGGTAAACACATTTATAAATACTCTGGAACTGCCTTGAAGACATAACCAAAACCAGATGAAGCAATTTTTGAAAGGTTTCTATCTTTTGCACAGTTATGCAAGCACTTTCATGAAAAATTACATTATAAAGGTTTCTTGCTATGCCAGCTTGCTTCCAATACTTTAAATACAGGCTATTCATTAAATGCCTAATTACCTCCTTGCTTTTGTGCTAAAATACCCTTCACTGAATTTTTAATGGTAAGTTTTCACAGGAGGGAGGGTGAAATTTACCCCCATTATACTCTATGTCCCTATACTAAATCTGTAATTTCTTTTCACCCTACTGATAGGCAACGCACAGACTGCTGGCAATACATGAAATTCCTTGCCATTCTCCGTCAATTTTGCAGAACACTGTTTTAAAGGTATCTGCAAAATGATTTGGACGAACTGATACTGCAGGCAGATTCTCACTGGTCATAACCTCTTCTCTCTGTGAAGGGTGTCCAGCCTGCCATTACCACTTCCACATCTCTCTAAGCAAGTAAGAGTATCTTGGATAGAGATCATTGCCAGTACTGTGCTGCTTGTCCAACTGCAACATTTAACCACATTCTATACTAATTTGGTTGATGCTCATTACTCGTTGTCAATATAAAGGAAGCAAATTATAAGGCTCCATTTTAAACCCAGCCTAGAAAGGAACAAGAGTTATGATGTTCATCTTCTCCTCTCCTCTTGTCTGGCCTCCACTGCCAGTGCTGTGAATAGCTCCTCTGTCAGACAAAAAAAATCTGAAGGCAAGAGGCTCAATCTTGCTTAATACGTCCAAGTTACTCCAGTTACTGAAAAATCCAAGGAAGCCGAAGCTAAAATATCAGCCAAGCAAAAAGCACTTTCACAATATGTCCCATTTATTTTCCCTTGGACTAGAAAGACACTTAATCCTACTGCTCTTCAGTTTTTAAGTCCTGCTTCACAAACGTTGCTCTAAAAACTGCATTTTCACTTCTGCTAGAACAGACATTTGGTTTTCCAGATCTATTTATCCATCAATTTCTTCTCAGCATTGTCCACAAACCACTTTTCAGATCTCATACGCTTTTCTATCAAATTTACAGAAGAGAAGGAAAGAAACCTGACCTGTTGTTCCTTGCAAAGGGTCTTGATTTGCACAAGCTGCTATCTGTAGGCGCCCCTGCTCCTTGTTATAGCCAAGCCACCCCCAGCCTGATCCTTGAACACCAACTGATACAGCCGTCAGCTTCTCCTTGAAGTTTGCAAAGGAACCAAAGTCACGCTTGATGGCTTCCATCAGTTCTCCTTTAACAGAAAAAAAGCACAAAAAGACCGCAGGTACATTAACCTCAATCAAAACCTCTCAAGTTTATCAAAACAGATGTTGTGAGTTCTGTACTACAGGGCCTCTACCTTTAATTGTAGGTCACTTGTAGGTAATCAGTACTCTATCCTCCCCAAGGGAATTCCTTTCTTGAGGCTTTAACGGCTAAACTATCCCTATCCAAACTGGAGCATAACTCCAGCCACTAGGCTGGGTGGGTCTGCAGCACATTTCTTCCCTTTCTGTGAACCAAATACATATGGCAATTTAATTAGCACGGCTCTGTACAACAATTTTCTCTTATGAAGGTGGAAAGAATATATACAGCAATAGCCAGCTATTTTGCAGTGTACACATAATCAGCTCTAGAATTTAAAAATACTTTGCACAGGACTACCTTTTTATACTCTTGGCTTACACGCAAAAACCCCCCGAATACCTCAGAATTTTGGTAGTTTTAATAAAGGTGAATTAACTCTGAAAAAGTTTTTCAGACTCTTTCAAAGAGAGAAAAGATCATCAATTCTACCTGTTAATTAAAACTGATGCAATAAACTACTGTAATACACACTAACCTTTAGGCTCCCCTCCTCCATTAGGAGAAAGGTTTGTCCAGAAGATGGTGTGATTGATATGACCCCCACCATTGAACTTCAGTGCAGGTTGAAGTGACACCTGAGCTGTAACATCACCTACGGATGCAGAAAATAAAAATACACACATGAAAACATTATTATCACCACAGCAGGCAGTAAGTTTCTACTAGGTCTCCACTGATCTCCAAAATCTTTCTATTAGCATATAACTCATAAATGGGAAACCTGAAAAAGGTTTGTACTGTTATCCAGATTTTAGACAGTTGCAGACAAACTATATCAGAGATTTATCTTTGACCTTTTCTTATGCTGCAATAGGTGATTTGCAAGATTGCAACTATCAGACAGCCCATACTACATACATAAGACCCACTGCCATTCTACAGCAGAATAAAGCAACGAGGACAGCCAGAACTCTTTGAGGACCCAGCACTTGTAAATTCTTCACTATCATCACTGCAAAGCAAGAATATTACTCACCCATTAGCTCACTGATTTGCAAACTAAGAAACTTGAAACTTCTTAAAACAATTTACAGGGCAAACATCTTGTGCTTGAGAAAAGTCAATGAGTACAGTGAGCACAAAATACACAAAATGTTCTTCTCCTTCCTATCTTTTGTTTCATTTGGGGTTTTTTTGGAGGGAGATACTTGCAAAAAAGTGACCCAAACCATTTTACTACACATGACAGAATCCTGCGTCTGAAATCAATATCAAACAGCTCTGTACTTCCTCTCCCTCCACAAAATGCTGCATTCCTTGAAGAATTCACTGGTGCCTTGTATCTCTGAATAGTGTGGCACCACTTCAATACAAGTGTTTTCATTATTTTTTTTGGCTTTTAAAAGCACTGAAGCATTTCAAAGGTTTTTAAAGCTTTTTCCACCACTCCAATACTTCCTCTAGTAAGGAATCAGTGGGGGCAGCTGTTTCCTCCACTCTCAGGATTGAGTGGTAGAAATTTTCCGAGTCACCTCAACAACACAGACGTGAAGACAAGCCTCAAAGCAGCAGCACACCTGTTACTAAGGTTTTAATTCAGGATTCCATGCCCTCAGCATTTCCTCACAACCTTCACAGATGGGCACAGCACTGAAACAAAGCATCCAATGCAGTTTGTACAAACATTATTGGCTGGATCTAGGTATCAGGTTAAGGATAAGAAGTCTCTCATGGCCACTCAGATGGCATCTTCAGGACATTTTCCCTGCATTTTGTATGCCTTAATGACACTTTCAAGTTCATCCAGAGCATACAACATATAGCAAGCCAGAAATCAAAAAATAACTTAAAATGTCTTTAATGTGTTTGTCACTTTCCACCATTCCTTAGAAGAATCCACTCCTCAGGACCACTAGGAACCAGAGATGGCATCTGGCCATTGTCCTTAAAAAAACAGTATTTGTGCTGCTGAACTTTGCATTGGGGAAGAAAAAAAAGCAACTGAAAAGTGGTAACTTGCCCTTGAGCTACAGCAAAAGTATATTGGAATTTATTGGTATAGAATCCATGGACAATTCAGTAAACCAAGACAAGAAGCTCAGAGGTGCTGAAGAGAGTAGTCAGCTCAGTTTGTCAGTCTAAGTCATTTGTTTCGTTTTAAAAGTGCAATCACAGGTCACATGATGGTCAAAGAGCAGGGAAAACTATGGTAGGAACAAGTTTTCACTGAAAATAAATTTCAAGTTAATATCCTCCAATTAGCAAATCTGACACATTTTGATGGGCCAGTAGTCAGGACCATTTATGTTGAAACAAAGTCCTGCGCTGTCACAGAAGTGCACACTCATTTTCAAATGAACTGACAACATAAGCCAACAGGAAGGCTTTTATTTGAGTTTTCTACACAGATATAGATAGGTGAAGAACATGCTCAAGATAATCTGAAGAGAATACTCTACTTTTTATGGCTGAACATGAGACACTGACAAGGTTCTGCTGTCCAGAAAAGTTATTAGATAGCAATCAGATGTGCTATGTAATGCAACACTGATGCACAGCCCATGTAGATTTTTGACCATGTAAATTTGGCTCAGTTTTAAGTATGAAAAAATAACGACAATATTGACAGAAGGAGGTGTCAATTCAGTCTTCACTCCGGTCTTAGAATTTTTTCTAATGAGGGTCAAAATACTGCATGCAGTATACTGGGATACCAACTAGGGGAAAAACCAAACAAACTGCACAATCACAAATATCCTGAGTAATTATTTGTCTGCTTTGGTGCGCATGACCACAACTAATAAGTAATCCATTTGGAAAATAATCTCTACAGAATCCTTAAGGAAAAATTAATCTCTACCTTGAGGTAAAACATTTCAACAGCAAGTGATGAGATGTTATCAAAAGCTATGATTTTTAAAAAATAACTGAAAGGATCCACAGCACTGCAGATGTTTCTGATAACCCTAAATTCTGCCTCCACTGGTGGCTGAAGCCTTTGTCACTAAACAGCATCAGTAACAGCAGCAGCAGGCACACTGTCTTCTTACAGTTCGGGTTCCCTCCCCACTTGTGTTTGCACTAATTACATCTCCAGAACACACCTTTCCTGGATCTGCCACTGGCAGGGCAAGGCAGCAGTCAGTCTTGATCACTGGATTCTTAAACAAATCTCATTAGTTCATTAATTCAGACTGTACAAGTTATTTTTAGGCTTACTTAGGTACTCGAAAAGCCCCATTCTCCATTCAAATACACTAGCAATTAATTATCAAGGGATACATGGTTCAGGTTTACTCGGATATCAGCAACTCTCACTTTCACCCAAGTCCAAGCAGTTAAATTCCACTGAAGCCACCTGGCAAGCAGACAGAAATTAGTCTATACAGGAATCATTTCTTGCAGGTAAACTAATATCTTTTAAGAAGATCAACACAACAGCAAAAAAACCCAGAAAATATTCCACCTTCTTAAAAAGATATACATATTATTTCACACACTTTCATCAGTCCAACTGAAAGACTCAACGTTTAGAAAAAAATGCATCTCATGTTTTAGCGTAGCTCTGCTACAACTGCAAAGTTTTCACAGAAGGCAGTGTATCTGAAGTTTTGAGATTGTAACAAAAAATTCCATGATGGCTTGCTGCATATTTTAGTGTCTCACATGGACTCGTGACATACATGACCTTTTAATGTGACCCAGTGACATAACTGACACCCAAATTCAGGTCTCCGCACTGCGCACTGTTTCCACTAACTGCATGTTTGTCTTACCTTGACTTGTAGGCAACCGAGATTATTTACCAAGACTAAGCAGAGCATCTGATGTGACAACTATAAAGGTACACAAATTTCACTTTATCTTATTTTCCTACTAACCTTTTATTGCAAAATACTTGTTCAGCAAAATGACTGCAATTTCGTACTGACTCAGTCTTTGTTTGGTTCAAGGTACCAATGGTTCAAGTTACTAAACCCACAACAATCAATAAATCTTCTAGTTTTACAGAACTACAAAGAACAGAATTCATGCTTTTTACTGACACTTGATTTCCAATTATCCGCACCACTGAAGCTACAATAAAAGATTTTCCCCTAACAATATTGCAATGACATAATCCAAAACTTTCAAAAGAAATAATTTCCCTTTTTTTTTTTGTTCTCCTGTATCGTCTATGCCAATAAGCTTCCACCTCACCTGTTGACTGTAGATATACAAACCTTTTGCCAGTGCCTCTTTGTACTTCTCCTCGACAACATTCAGGTTGTTCACGTAGGTGGCGTGATGCTTGCTGTGGTGCAGCTGCATGATCTCTGCATTAATATGAGGCTCCAGAGCAGCATAGTCATACGGCAAGTCAGGAAGAGTGTGCTTCTGCCTAGAGACCAAGCATCCCAATGGTGCTACCAACTTAGCACTGCTTCTAGAAGAGAAAAAAAACAGAAGGAGTCTTATCCAGTAAAACTAGGGCTTTACCAGTGAAACAGACTGAAAACACTGCTGTTATGATCAGCTACTTTAAGAACCTGGGGTGATATCTTAGCCAAAGAAATCATATTTCTACTTCTCAAGAGCTCAAAGCAAGCACACTTTGCAGCTTAACTGCAAAGATGAATTCATACAAAGGTCACATATGCAAGGCTTTGCACTGTGAAGCTGTTGCTTCTCAAACCGAGTCTCCAGGCCACTGCAAAGACTCATGTACCCTCCCAAGCATGCAGGCGAGGGAAAAGCAGGGACAGCAATGAAAAGCCAGTGGTAACTTCATGACATTCAAAGCTTCACCTAATCTTTATTGATTAAAAATAGAAGCAAAGATGTCGCCGAAACGTCCTTCCCTCGCTATCCACGAGGTCCCCGTACTGGGAAATAAAAAGGCTAAAAAGCCTGCCCAGCCACCGGGTTCCCAGGACTGCATCTCCCCAGCATTTACAGGGACATGCGCTTCCCTGTCCCCCCAGGGGCACCGGAAACCTCACGGGGCGTCACGGCCGCGACGCCCGGCACGGACCCCGCGCAGGTTGTGTGACCCTTCCCCATTTTAACACCTCGCGCTTGTCATGAGACAGGACAAGGGCCGCGGCGAGAGGAGAACCGCCGGGCCGGCAGGACCGTCATTTCTGAGGCCCGCCGCCGTATCGCTGGTGACCTTGACATACGCCAGGGACGCACCGCGAGCAAAGCCCTCGGGACCCTGAAGAGAGGCCGAGGGCGGCGACCCCAGCCAGCACAGACGAGAGGGTCTGGCAGCACCGTGTCAGGCCACCAGAGCTCCTCGGCGGACGGCGCGGGCAGACCCGGGGAGCGCTCAAGGACGACCGCCAGCAGCCCCCGCCCGGGCCGGCGCCGACCCCGCGGGGCAGGCGGCAGCAGCGCGACCTCCCTGCGCGCGAAATGGCGGGGGGCAGACGCCGAGGGGCGACAAGACGACCCTCTCGCCGCCTCCTCCCCCGGACCCGCCNCAAATGCCATTTCTTAGCCGTGGGTACAGCGCGTCCTTACGAACAGAGCCGCTCCTAGAACCGTTATCTTAAAGCGCAGGCCCGCGGTAGCTCCAGCCGAGGCGAGGCTGCCTCAGCGCCCCACGAAACAGATAGAATGCCGCCCGGTGCCTGGGCCCCCGAGGGGAGGCAGCAGCACAGCCCAGCTCGGCTTTGAAAACCTGCCTCGCAAAGACACGGTTCCGGCAGCTCAGTGACGGCACCGGCCGCACCACCACCACCGTTGCAGCTTTTTTGTCTACGACTTACTTCTGTTGGTTCATTTCTGTTCTTTTACCCATTTTTTGTGTATCTTGTTTTCCCCAACACCATCTTTACTCCTGGTAGCAATTCAGCGGCCTCTGGTGCCCATGAAAATCCTCCACCCAATTACCTTAACCCCTTCAGCTAAAGTAATCGGTAGAGTTAGTGCAAATGAGTCCAAAGACCCACTAAAAACTGGCTCTCCAGAGAAGTCAGGCAGGAGAAGCTCATCCCACAGAGTTAGGAGGCATTCTGCAGACAAGACAAACATCAGGTAAAATTTAAATTGTATGGAATTAACCTCTGCTACCACAAAACCTTCGATCTTTATATTTTGTCTTTTTAAATAAATGCATATAGTCCTAAGATCTTACAGCACCCAGATTACCCAGACTATAAAAACTCAAATTACAAAAATTCAGTGGGGGCTAAGCCTGAACAATTTTGTTGAGGATAAATAACCTCATCTTGCCAGTTGCCAAGAAATCCACCTGGAAAGACCCACACAGGGAATCCCAGCCCACTGGAAGGCACAGTGCTTCCATCCCTCACTTCTCGAGGCATCCTAGAAAAGGACAGTAATTCAGTTTCTCTGATCAGCCAGCGGTGCTCTTGCGGGAATCTGAAGAGTGGAAATTGCTGCTTTATCAGTAGCTAAGATACAAGGCAAATTGTCCAAAAACAGCAAGTTGTTTCTTCCTCCCGGAATACTGAAAAATACATACAGCAAGATATAGGCACTGTCTAATTTTAAAGAGGAATATGTTGTATTTATTGGATCAATAAAATGTAATCTTTTGTTAAAATGAACCAACTACATTCAGGATTATTAAGTGTCATAATACAAGCACCGAGAGCCAGGCAAAACCATTAATATTACAGGCTTTAGCATTGCATATGTACTATTACACTGCAGTTCACTAATGCTTCTAGCAAATGTTCCATGAAAGCAAGTCAATTATGTAATTATATTATTCATTTTATTATTAACTGGCACAGTTGCTGGGTTGCTTTCATTTTGGAAGAAAAAAAAAAAAATCACACAAAGCGCCCCAACCTACTTATTTAGAAGATATCATCTAAGAAGAGGATGACAAGGGGAATGGCTTAAAATTTTTTTTTTCAACAACTTGAAGTCTGATGTTATAATTTGTATTTCTGATTATTTTTTTACTATTTAAAAGTAACATACTACTCTTGAGAAAATAAAAACCTCATGTAAAGATGATTTGAAATCATGTCTTGTAATACCTGACTGATTTAAACAAAAACCATCACCACCTGAGAGCTATGCCTTTTTTAAATGACCATAGATTTCCTCACAAGGCTTTTTACCATCTGATCACATAAAGCCTGATTACTATATTGTGTTATGAGCATTTGAAGCTTCTTACAAATATTGTGCTTCACCATGTACAGGATCCAGGATGTACATATACACACATGCTACATAAGCAAGCAATATGATACTATGATCAAATAAAATTCACCCTCAGGGACTTCTGTGATCTAAAAATGCCTTTGGGTGCCAGATGCCAGTACCATTTTGTACAGGTGTTTGTCACTTCCCTTTCACACATTCAACCATTCAACTGCTATTTTTCAGGCAATGAGGCCTGCAGCAACATTCAAAAAGCAACAAGGTATCACCAATGGAATTTACACTTCCAGTGACCACTACACCAAGTGATTTTAGAACATGGATGTGAACCCCATGAAATTAAAACAGCAGTAGTGCTAGCCATGGACTAGCATGTTTTTAATATTGACAACAGAAGCTGGTAGCATTTTAATTACATCCATTTGTCTTGGACAATATTACTGCAGACACTAATTTATGCCACTTAAAAATGCTACCACAGAAGCCTTTCTATAATCTAAGAATTTACTGTAACTGTAAATTTAAACAAAGTCAAGCGTGCTCTAGAACTTTGGAGAAGTAGTGCTTTAAAACAAGTCTGTTTCCACAGTGAATTGCAAAGCAGTAAGCTATTTCTTATTATTTTAGTGCCTACATATGCATTTATTTTATTAGTCATCTGGTAATAATAAGATTCACAGGTAGAAAAAGGTTGAAACTGGACTTAAGTCCACCCTAAAATACACAACTAAGTACTTTTGCCTTACCTCAAACAGTGCTTTTTCATCTTCTTGCTCGTGTGCTACCATCACTGAACCAGTAGGTAGAAAATAAACACCAGAAATCCAGGTTCTGAAATTCACAGCTCTTTGCTACTGAACTATGAAAGTATGTTAAATTATAGGGAATTCTTTAATTCTCTGCACCTGTTAAGAAATCAGTTTCCTCAGGCAGGCATTTGAAAACTAAGTTATATCCGGTTTAAAAGGCTGAATTGCTAATTCCTTAAGTTTTTGTAGTTTAATTTGTGCATTTACTTGTTAGGTACTTCCAGCTTTTGGGTTGGGCTTGATTTTTGGGGTTTTTTGTAATTGTTAATAAAACCAGGTTCAAACTCTAAGGTTTATTTTTATTAACTTCTTCTTTCCACCTCCCCCCTACCCTCATCCTTCCTCTGTCAATAAGGACAAAACCTGTGGAACAAGCACTATCAGGCTGTCCTGAAATTAGGACTAGTACACACCTATAACTTCATGTATTTGGCATACACTGTATCAGATGGGATTGACACAGAAACAAACTCAATTCAGAAGCAAGTACTATAAATACACTGCATACAAATAAGCCATGTAAGCCAATGCAGAACAATGAGGAAATTACATTATTAAAAGTTTTTATTTAGGTTTGGTCAGTACAGGTAAGATAATATTGGAGTCACAGAGCAATATGCATCAACAGGATACAACAGTTCTTAAAAACTGAGTAACTATGCACACAATTCATAAACATTCGGTCACCTAAGGAGAAAATGCACAGATGTATGGTGGGAAAAACTGTAATTAACACTGAAACTACTACAGGACTCCTTCAGTAAGTCCATCTTTTTAGTGATAAAACTACTGTACTGGGCAAACTTGGCAGTCATAAACCCACAGCTATTATGACAAATCTTGAAGGTGGTGTTAAGTATAACAGTATGAGTAAGAATGCCCTTACACAGCACAGGTTCTAGATATACACAGATTTGTACAGACATCATTTATGTTATACTTTATGGAAATAATTTCCATTTCAACTTCACATTAACTCATATAAAAATAACTTGAGCTACACAAACGTCCTTTTAGCAACATTCAACGTAATTAACTGTTAAAATTTCCAAAGTGGCAGAGGTATTGAAGCAAAAAGAAACCCACAAAAAGGCAAAATTGTGACAAGTATGCACTAATTTAAACGGCTTCTGGACAGTATCCTCTCCCAATTTCAATGACACTGTATAAAAATTTTGCAGAAAAATGTTACAAAACTGAACCCTGCACATTTACACTGGAGTCCAAACCATTCTGAACATGACGAGAACCCACAGTTCTGTTACCTTTCATGCTCACTGTTTTCTCCTCTTGAGGATCATGATTGGAGTCTGTGTCATTTGAGTGGTGAGTGAGAGAGTTTTCACTGCCAGTGGGAGAGTCTACACTTTCATACCCAGTACTGAGCTGGTTTATGTAGCTACCACTTCCTCTACCAGTTCTATCTTCAGAGTGGTTGGACAGCTTATTACCATTCCCTGGAGAAGCCGGGAAGTCATCTTCCGTGCTGCTACCCTCCCTATAAAATCCAGGCCCAGACGTCCGCTGATGGGAGGAGCTGCCATTGCTTGGTCCGTTTGCCAGGCGGCTGCAGTCTTTGCCCACAGCCTCTCCCTGCTCTGTGGGCTCAGAGGATGGAGTCCTGCTGGTACCTGGGTTGGAGGCCTGCGACTGCTGCTGCTGGTACTGTGCCAACTGCTGGCGAGTCTCCTTCAACTGCTGCTGAAGAACTAGAATGGTACTCTGCATACCCTCTACCTCCTCATCAAGCTGGATGATGAAGTCATTCAATTCTATGTAAAGAAAACACATTTGTTGCAAACACTTAATAGCCCGTATACAGCTTGAATCTCAGACAAGAAATTTAAATCCTGTAACTCAACATTTTATGCTGAAATTTTTCAATGAATTATTTCTCAGCCATCAGGTATGCACTGGTTTTGATACTCTGCCTCTAAAGGAGAAAATGCTTAACAACTGTGGTATTTAACTATTTTCTATACTGCTATTCAAAATATGTGAGAAAAATTTAATTTCTGGGCAAGAAAGGAAGATATTTAGGAAAAAGCTCAATTACAATAATTGGTATTTTGCAAGTAGATCCTAATGTGTCTTTTAGTTAAGTATAAATCCCTAGCAGAAATACTGTAAAAGTGACTATGAACCACATCCATATATAACAGGTCTGAGTTACTGCAAAACCCTATTAGGTAGCCAAAAATTTTTTTTCATCATATTTCAAGGAAGTTTCAATTCTTACTGTTTAATCCATTAAATCCTTCAAGAGAGGACATAGAAAGACCTTCCTACCAACAAGAGTGTTAACTAATTTCACAGGGTGTTTTAAAATTTATGTATCAGAAAAAGGTTTTTACAATTACTGCATTCTGGAGCAAAACAAATTTGACCTCAAAACAGTGTAAGAAACACTGACTCAGTCTTCAATTCAACAGTACCATCAGTATGACAGAGCAAATAAAATGCAAACTGCTTAATACTGTAAAAATCAAAAAAGTGTTCTTGCTGCTATGGAAAACAATCATTAGGAAAACTGTTATTGCAGGAGTATTGTCATCTTGATTCATATATGGGGAAGAAGCAACTCAGTGCTGGAGATTACGACATTCAGAAGCAGCAGCCTTTAAAGAATGTCTACATTTGCTCCAATTGCATACTTGGTAAATTTTATTGAAGTGCATTATCAAAACAGTAGTTACTATTCCCACAAAATGACATTATACAATCATTTACCTTAAGAGTTCTAGTTATTTTATACTGCTACTTTCTCAAAGACATGAAAAGTATGACTAAGGGAAGATCTATCCTTAAAAATGCAGGATATCTCAGACTCAGATATGATGCCATTTCAAGTTTCTGGTATCTTACAAACTTCAGATGTAAAACAAACAAAAAGATACTCAGGTCTATGTGATGTCTAGATAGGTTATATGCACTCAAACTTCAAATAACCTACTCTAACATTCTCTGAAGAGCCACTGACCCTACGCAGAATTCCAGACTGAAGACTTTTAAACATGCATTTTCCCCTCCATTTAAATTATGCAAGAGGTCAGAGCTTTTAGATAATTTCAGTTTGGGTTTACAGTGTCGCAAAATTTACACTGTAAACATGACACATTTTCTTTCATCTGCATTACCAAAGGAAAAAAAATCAGTTTTTCATATTCTTAGGCATTGTTTAAAAGTTGTTGATTTTTTTTAAATAAATCCCAAATGAGTCAGAGTTTAAAAGAAGCTTTCTGTTCTCAGTGCATGCCTAGGCTTTATGTAACATTAGCAGCTTTCATCTTTCCAATTCACCAGTAATATGTGCAGTCTAAACATTCCCTATTAAATAGCAAGATTTACAGTACAAAAATCTTGATTTCAAACACTGCATTACTGGAACTGCAGTATCCCATCAGTTCCCCCGAAGTTAAGGATTTTGTTTGTTTGTTTTTAACTACGACTACCAGTTAATACTTACTATTGTCATACTTCACTCAATATTGCCCTTTCATTCTGGCAAAGATGGTTTTGTATTATGTGTATCATCACAAAATTAAACTTGCAGAAGTGCAAGGCAACTTCATTTTTGTTAAAAAAATCCCTTACCATCCTGACTGCTTTTAAGTTCCTCACTATATTTCTTCTGTAAAGCCAATTCTGCCTCAAGCTGTGCAATACGTCCTTGGGACAGCTGCCTTCCAAGCTCTTGATTCTCCTGGATAAGCATTCGACACTTCGCCATTAACTTTTTCCCTGTTTGGCTGCAAAGGAAAGAGCCATCTATCACAAAATGAATATAAAACCTTCAGTTATCTTTCCTCAATCACAATTACAGACAAAAAGGAGATGCAATTTCTGCATGTCACAATTCAAGGAACATTATGCCTCAACATAATTGTCATAGCAGAAAGTCTCCCTATAGTTACCACGTGCTGTTCCAACGCCAGTTGATCTTCTGTCGCTGTCCCACAAAGTGGAAGGCAAGTTTTATTACTGAAAATATGAATAAGCATGTTGTACTTTTTTTGATACCAACATCTGGATTATCATTATGCACAATCTTGCATGTCTTAATTCTTAACGGAGTTAAATATTTGATTAAAGATGTGCTTTGCAATTCAAAAGATCAAGGACTACACAAGCAAATTACAAGCAAAATCATTCCCCACTTGTAGTACTAGTGAAATTTAGTAATTCAATTTTGTTGAAGAAAAGGAAGTTGCTTGGGGGAAGTAATAAATCTCATATTCATTTTTCATACCAATATCCATTTCTCTTTAAGGGGTCTAAACATACATTTGAATGCTGTCCAGACACTCTTGTTTAAAAAATGAGATGTCTATTTTTCAACTCAACTTGTATGTTTGACAGTCACATGCACAGTCTGCTTCAAGATTTCTATGGTCAGCATTTCTTAAGTACATCTTGTATGGTGAGGAGGAATGAAAATGTAGCTGAACATTGGAAGGACATCAAGGAAGGGGTATATTATTTATCTACTTCCTTTAAAATGACAGATTTCAGCTCAAAAGTAATGATCATTAGGATGTTCAGTTTCTGACAAATGTGAAACAGGCAGGAAGACTTATTTTGAACTGACAAGATTTTCTTTACTAAATTGGTAACATTACACATCTTTAATCTTCACGATCAAAATCTCATTGTAAAGCATTATAGGAAGTAGTATGCAAATTAATATATAGGCAATACAGCTGACTCCATGAAAGAGAAAAATTAAAGTCCTTTGGGACTCTCAGTCTGCCAAGTCAGGATAGCATCCCCAAACAGTTCTCCTTTTAACAGGCTCAGCACCATAAAGAAGCTGTCTTCTTTTCTATAGAAGCGTAAGCTCTGCCAAACCCCCCAAACTTGAACAGTTTTATTTATTGTGAATTCAATAGCAAGACTTGCATTACTTTTCAAGACCAAGAAGGTCATTTAATTTTTCGTATGCTTTTAAACAAGTGACAAATACTGAAAAAAACCTGAGGATTAAAAAAGTAGAACAGGAAATTTCTGCTACAATCACAGCCACAATTCTCTCCTGCAACCGAAATACCCAACCAGAAGAATTTAAACCAGCAATTTCCTTATCAACTACCTTCTGAGCACTCAAGCCTTAGACAACTTTTAAGTTCTGCCAACTTTGCCCCATTTAACGTTTTTCAACTGACTTTCCCAAATCTTTCAGATGGGCTGCTCCAGAAGGAATCTGGCTGTGTAAAGTCCTGGAGGCCTGAAACTCTGCTAAAAGCAGCAGCCTGTTTTCTTTCTTGATGTGATGTCCAATGCCAGGTCCTTGAAGTTTAAATTGTGCTGACCTAATACAGTCCAAGTCGCACATTTAAGATGCAAGTTTCCTTAGAGATGTTCATTCTGTGCAAAGCAGGACCACTTTGGAGATAACCAATGAGACAGATCCCAAAAGTTATTAGGCAGACATGATTTTTAGCCATTTGCAAATTCCTGTTACTGTATTCTTCATCACTACAAGTAGAAAAAGTTTACAATGCTTAAGTCATTTAATGCTTTTCTCTTCACAAACCAACATCGACTGCAGAATCAGCAAGTGCCGGTTACCTTGGAACTGGGACAATTTTAGAATCCTATTAATATCTTCAGGTTAACTCCTGCCAAAATGTAAAATATTTATTACCTGTATAGAAATTTGCATAGTTACCTATAATGCTATTTCTTCCCATCAAGATTTTTCCAGATGTTCTGAACTAGTAGAGTAACCCTTGCAATTTACAAAAAACACAACACATTCAAGAACATTAAATCCAATTACTATTAAAATAACTCCTATTAACTGTAAAACTAAGTTCAGCATTGTTTTCACAAATCCTCTTGAACATACATGCAACAAAACCTGTAAGAATAGAAGTGGTTAAATTTCAGAAGACAAGAGTTTGTTGTATTAGGCTTACTGCAAAATGACATTTCAACTGATTTTTATTCCAAGTTTACACTCTGCTTAATGACGGTTAAAGTGGCTTAGCACAGCCATTCCTTTGATTACATGCCCTTTTATTTCCTCCTCCAGACATCAGCAATGATTATGCTGTACAGCCTTATCTACATTAAGGTCCAGAACTAACTCTGCTTAGGGCTGCAGTTAACATGTTATCCACCCTAAGAACATCAGTTTAGGATCTGAATAGAGCCATTGCCTCTTTCAGAACTAGGCCAGATGCCATAAACTGAGTAGCTGTGTACAAGGATGGACAATTAAAGCAGTTACGCGGGGGGGAAAGATGCAAAGAGAATGAAAAAAAACCTACATGTATTTTACATGAGTCGATTTCTTCACCTTTCAAGAAATGAAAACCAGTAAAATCTTAAGCCAGTTAACAAAGACGGCCTCGATTTTTTACCAGTAAATAACTCTAACTTCCTATATTCCAGCCACTGCATGTATGAATTATGCACATTCACACCACTGATTTAAAATTATATTATGCAAATTAGGATATGTTGTAGCTAAAGAAATAACATTTTCTTCTGATATTTGGGTTTGAAAGGAGGTGGCAAGTTACTTGTCTCTCCTCGGTTGTACTCACACATTTAGAGCCTGAGGACTTTAGAAAACAACCAACCTGTATCTAAGTGTATTGAATAATTTTCTGAACTCCAAATTAGAAACAAGCAATCTGTGTGGCATGCCTCTTTCAACACATTATAATGACCTTTACAAATGGCTTGGTAACACATTAACAATTTATTAATGCAAGTCTTACCTCTGTTTTGATGCTAGATCATTAAAATCTTAGATACTGCTATAGCAAAATCATTCCGGATGTATCACTTTTAAAAAGGTAAAATTTTTCTGTGGATTTTTCTTTTGCTGTTAAGTCATTACTCATGCAAAAAAAAATAAACTTGCATAAGTATACTACTCTTTGATCTCTTATTAATCATCTGAAGCACAAACAGTTAAAGACACTTCCAAGTCAAAATTATGTAACGGCATCTTAATAAAAGTCATCAAAACAGTTAGAATACATCACCTTCTGTGACAGCTGAATGTCTCTTTTTAATTTAAAAATTAATTTTTTAGGATCAGACTGAGTCATAAAACATAGCCCAACTGTTTCGAAAAATCAAAACCTCAGATTACTAAATAGAACTCTATTTGCTACGGGAAAAAACAAACACACAAATGCTACACCAAATCTACATTTTGCTTTACAGACCTCAGACGTGCACTCCCAACTGTCCCAGATCGCTACTCTTACAAGTAACTTGGGACAACAGAACAGAGGCATCAATAGAGTAGCAAAAACTCCTTCACTGATTCCACCAACAAAAATGCATGCATTTAAGGTTTTTTTGGTTTGTTAAAATACTGACTTTGTTTTCAGCGAACGAGACAATGCAGAAATAACAACCTGTTCAATTCTCGTTCATCCCAGGTGTTTCACAATACAACAGTATAACCAGAAGTGTTCCTTGAACTATATATTACAACTATTTCAAGGCACATTTTATAGAGCAGCACAATACAAAAAAACCCAGGTGTACAACGGAATAAAAACACCCCACCAACACTGAAGACAGTTGCCATCATGTGCCTTCTGTACTGAGCATTTGAGATCAGTTCTTAGTATGAAGATTGAAAAATTCTCATTTCTGCATGAAAACATGCAGTGAAATTCTTATCACAACCAGTTTTTCTTATACATGCTAGTTGTGATCAAATATATATTGCTTCAAACAATTTTAAACCTGCATTTAGATGGAACGTACATTTTCGTACAGTCCTAATTTTGAGGCGTCCACAGTATTACCAACCATCCAGAAAACAGTTCATTATTTAGCAACAGTGACTTAAAGCTGCATCAAGTGCTAGAGAGCCCAAAGGCTGAACAGTCAAATGTGTACACTACCACTGTTGTGATATCAAATAGCACTCTCGTGGCTATTCAAAACTGGTTAGCAAGTAAACTCTTTAATGCAAAATTCACCTCATCGAGTTTTGACCCAGCAGTTCAGTGAACAAGCAGGAAGTCCACAGTCTTATTGGCAAAACTGACTTACAGTGTCTCTAAGTCACTAGGCTCAAGGTTAAGAGCGAAGCATATTCCACTTCTACATTTTACGGGAATTTTACATGTTCAATTCATGATTTATAATCTCTAGGTTCTCTCTCCTCCAAACTGTCTGTAGACACAGTGTGCCACAGACTTAAGACTTCTGTTTCTCCCTCTATTTTCTTCAAATAGAACAATTTTGCAAATGTCTACATGTTCTAGAAAAGATTTTTTTCGAAGATGGCCATTTCTTCAGAATAGTCCGACGCTGTCAGGCCTCTGAAGCAAAGGGGAGAAAAAAGCTGAAACACAAGGTTCATCTGGTAAGTTTTACATTAAGCATTACAAGCTGGACAGTATAAGAATGTGGCTTTTGCCTCAAAACGTCTGAGTCTTGGTGTGGAAACGAGTACTTGGCTGTCCCACCATAGCATTCTCGTAGTGGGACTGTCAGGGAAGTCTTGACTGGGGAGTATTTGTTTTGTTTACCTATCAGGCGTAAATTTCCAGGCACTCAGTTCATTTTGGGCTTGTTCCAGTTTGTCTTTAGTCTGTTCCAGTTCACCTTTCATTTTTAGGAAAAACAAGTTGATGGCTGGGTCCACCATTGTTGATCGCAGTTGGGCAACACTAGGCTGCTGGACTTGCTTGAGGTACTGAATCTGATTCTGCATAAAATAACAAAAAAAGACTGTTATTCATATAGTATTAAAGAAAAAATATAAGTCATTTCAATACTAATAAAAATAGTTACTCCAAAGTTAACATCAAGGTATCTTGCCTTGTTTCACACTGTAACCCAAAAAATGCAGGATAAAAATCACTTGTGCAAGCCTTGCACCCTTGTCCACGTGCCTGCTCAGCCAAGCTCCCATCCTACCACCTGCCATGCTTAACCTTTCAAGGCACATTCCCCTCCAGATCCCAGATTATTTTCTACATGTCAATTTACATTTGCCAGAGCAATATCTGGAGCATTAGAATGCTCCCTTTCTTTTGTATCTGCCTGCACTCTTTTTAGGGAACAAAGAGTATATGGAAAGAATTATCTGCTTAAAACAGACAGTTAATTCCCACTTAAGTTCAGCCTAAGTTATTAAGGAACATTACAGCTAAAATTGGCAAGAAATATTTACAAGCAAATAATAAAAAGGTTTTTAGAAACTTCTAAGGTTTTTTGCAACTGTAACAGTCACTTATGATGCAAGATTGCATATTTTTAAACAAAGTAATTTAGAAATAGTAACAGCAATTAAAACAGATTTTGGTTGGATTTTATTCTCCTGCAATACCCACAAGCCAAAGGAGTTACAATTTTATATATTTAGAACTTGCAATAGTCAAAATTTCCAAAGTACTAACTGAGAGGTTTTCTTTTAAATATAGTATTTATTAGTTAAAACTTGAATGCATATAAGTAAGATTAACTTCAAAAGTTTCTTAAATTTTAATCCCATCAGGACAGATGTATCTTAAATTGTACCAAAAGTACATATTTAGAACCCCGTTAATCACCAATTTTGCATCAGCCTGCACAGAATGTGTTGACCCTTAAATTCAACTTATTATGCTCCCTGTATCACACGTATTTCTTCATCAGCAAGAGGTGAACAGAATTACACGATGCTAAAAGACATTAATTGAAAGTCAGGTGCTGTGCTTCCCGTGCAGGCAGCCTTGAGAGCAAGAGAGTTTCAATGACAAACCCTAAAGGGAAAGAGCCTCCTTGCACACTTTGCTTTACTTGAGACACACAGCACGGGCGGCAGCACTGACAGCTTAACCATGCTTCTGTACATGCAGTTACCCTCTTACGGGGTCTTTACATGGCAGTGGTGAAGAGAAGTACAGAAGTCCTATGTACATTCAGCGTGCAGTAGCAACCTCAGTCACTTCTAAATCAAGTATAAAGTGTTTTAATTTATATATTGTTAAGTAGCAAAAATTCCTGGATTATATTTCAAGTAAGTGGTTACAAAGGTACTGGAATAACTGAAGTATTTCCTTTGACACACTAATTTGATATTATAAAAATAAAAATACTTAGCTACTCAAAAAAACTGAAATCATCATACTTTAAATTTTAAATAGACAAACTTTTATGTACCCAGAAAGAAATATAAAGGGAATAAAGCACTGCATATAAGTATTTTCAAGAAATAAAGCACTCAAGAACCCACACACAAACATTACCTAGAAATAGGAAGTCCAGATTAGGGTTATGCTAACATTTATTTCTTGGATGGCATTTTACCCCATGGGGCCTTTGCCTCACTGAATGCACAAAATACTGCTCACTGAAAAAAGATCAATTTTATTCATTGTAATTGATGTATCTTTTCTATCCACTCAACTTTTTGATTCTTCTGCTACTGAAGTATTTCAACAACCCGTCAATTCTTTGTGATGGCTAAGCTAGTAGACAGTGAAAGGGACAACTTGACAGGCAACATATTTCAGAAATAGAATCATGATACAGCAACATTGTTCTCAATCCAATTCTAAACAGGCATCACTAACTTGGGGAAAAAAAAAAAAGGGCCACGTTCTTTGTCTTACCAAGGCCCAGATTCCTCCCTCTTCCACTGTAAATCTAAAAACTGTAACAGATTCCTTGGATCACTAGCAGATAGAATTGCTGCCACTGCTCCTCAGCCACACCAGAAATGCACTTGAAACACTCCAGAGGACCCAGCCAATGCTGTGCAATGCCAGTTATTTGACAATCTCATCGGGGTCTCTCCAGCTCACACTCCTGAGCCCAGCAGATGGCACCTGCACAGGACTTCAGCTCAACCATCACTCCTAAAGCAGTCATGTAGAAAAAACTTAAGCTTAACAACTCTTGCTCATTCCCTCCCCAAACTTAAAAGACCATTCTTTCCCTCCACTTTTTCCAACTCCACTTTTCTCAATCCCTCTACAAGTGCCTTCTCCAGCTGTAACTCCAGAGTTCTCATCTGTCAGGCTTTTCATCCATGAAGACCTGCCAACCTCCTCCCAATATAACCTGCTCCCAAAGCAAACCCAAATGCCTTCCCTTTTTCCCCTTCTCTTCCCTAACTACATTTGTCTTCCTGCTTAGCCAGTCCAAACCTCACGTTCTTGCTCCCTCTAACCACTTTCTGGTATGAGTCACCTCCCACTGATTGATATTCAGCGGTAAGGGTGGTAAGGGTTAGGGAGCAGGAGAGTTTGCCTGCAGTCAGGACCAACTTTAGGCTACAGCTGAATGTACAGGAATAGTCATGTCCAATGCCAGACTCCAGGGAATGCCCACTCTAACACCTAAAATGCCTACTGACTGTTCATATTCCCAGATATGAAAGCACACACTAGCTGGTATTTTTCAAAAGCCCATCAGATGGACAAGTAGGGGTAATTTTCACAAACAGAATAAAAACCTTGCTATCAGCCTTCTCTCCATTCCAACCCAAGGCAGGAGAGCACTGAAAGCAGTCTATTTAGAGGACATCAAGCTGTGTGAGATTTTGTTTGCGTGGATTTTTATCTCTTTTTGCTGAAGTCAGACAATAACATTTTCAATCCCCCTAGTTCTCACATCCTTGGAAACAGTTGCATGCTTTCAGCTGAAATAATCCAAAGATAGCTACAAAGAACAGACTCTCTAAACATGAAGAATTTACAAAACAGACCACAGGTGCCTGAGAGAAAATGTAAGCAATCTAAGTAAGAACAACCGTATATCCTTCTTATAAGGAAGGAGTAGGAAGGAGTAAAGTGCACAGCTAAGAAGAGTAAAAACACAACAGAGCTGTAACCTAAACCACAAGAGTAATGACTATCTAGTGCTACAGCCCAACTGCACCCACAGAAAATTCCACTCACTGTTATCTGTTCCATGAAAAACATACTTGAGTGGCAAGTATTTCCAAATGTCTATCCACTTACTGACTTATAGTAACTGTGCAGTAGCCTGGGGGGGGTTAAGGCCTTGCCCTGAAGTAGCATTAACTTTACCACTACTTCTGCCAGAAATAAAGCTTTATGTAGAAACCATAGCCAATACCTTACCCAACTTCCCTAAGAGCAGCAACCTCTTTTAGGGGGTTGTTCCTGCTGGGGGAAGGTAGCTCAAGACTGCTGCTGACAACAGGGTACATGAGATGTTAAATCCCTGAACTTCAAGATAGCCCTTAGTCACCCTAAAACTATGGACTAACTTGGCAGCATGTGTCACAGACTTTTACTAAGCTGCTGGCTCTGAAGAAATCCATATATTCTCCTGCTGGACTCTGCATAGAGCACAAGAGAGAATGGAGCTATGCACTCCACTCCCATCTTGTTTCTTCAAAAACAGCACTGACACAGAATGAGGGCAATGATTCTGCTACTGCTACTCTGACAGGCGCACCTACACTTTCAAGATGACAACCCTAATCCCCTAACCCTTTCATAAGCTGAAAACACAACAGAAAAGCTACTATTTTAAAAAAGGGTGAAAATTAAAACACCAAGTAGAGTTCATCACACCTTATTTTAAAACAGAGCTAGGTGTACTTTAACAAGCAAGGTGCTCTACATAAGTAATCAGAAAACTCAGTCTTTGCCACCTACTAGCAGTCGAATATGGTATGGTATTAAGTTTTTAACCATTTAAATTTGAAAGCAGTAAGTTTGTAAGAATAAAATGTCCCAAAAATACATCTGTAGTTTCCAAGAAACAAGACAGTATAGATACTCCATCGTTCTAATTAAAATGTGACAGGAAACACTGAAGGCTTACATATAAATGTTACTGGTATATTTTACATGTAAGAGTGGATTATAAAAAAAATATTAACTGTAACAGAAATATGGAAAAATTATTTTATGGATTAAAATTAGGCATGTCAAACAACATCCCAGGGTGAATAGTTTTTGTTTGTTAAATGATTTAGCAACCTACAGCTTAGCTCTGCATCTTATCCAACATGTGTTTTCCTACTGTTACTGTAGAGGAAAAAATACTCTCTAGTAATACAGAGCCAAGTAGTCCTTCAGACCTTCTTGAAACTATGTGCATTTTTAAACTTGAAAATACCTAAAGGTGACAATGTCTCCATTACAGCTTTTACACCTCTTCTTCAAGGATGCCTTTTCCTACCTCCATATACTATGGAGATTATATCCTTGGTGTTATTCATGAGTCAAAAGCAGGAAAAATATAAGCCGCCTGAGTGTGTGGGCATGTGTCTGTTTTTTGTTTCTTTCTGGTAGGCTGTTACCCACCCTTTTTTCTTTTTTGAAGTACACTGAAAATAAAAGCTCTTCAGAAGTTCTTCTAAACAGATGTTCTGGAAAGATTATGCAGCTATAAACATCTAACAAAGTGCAGTCAAAAACCCCCATAGTCTTCATGATATCATCAAATTCAAAGCATTAAATACCTGAAGTTTGTAACTTTAAGGGAGGAAGAAAGGTAAATATAATACACACAAATTTGGTTTTGGTGGAAAACTCACATTTCTTTTTATTTATTTATTTTTGGTATTTATTGCTTTAGCTATATGTTCAGAAGTTCAAAAGAGAAAAACCTGTTATTACTGCTGTTCCACACAGCTGAATTTATCAGTAGAACTCCACAAGTGAAGCAGGATCAATACAGTAGAGCCTTACTACTAGGGAAGTGTTGCAGTATAGTACCAGAACAGATCTTCACTGGCATCCTGGGCTGCATTAGCAGGAGTGCTGCCAACAGATCGAGAGAGGTGATCCTTCCTCTCCACTTGGCACTGGTGAGACATCTGGGGTACTGGGTCCAGATCTGGACTCCCCAGCACAAGACAGACGCAGAGACATCAGGGCCAATGAAGGGCCGTGGGGCTGATTAAGGGGTTGGAGCATGTGACACGCAAGCAGAGACTGAGAGTGTGAGGGCTGCTCAATATGGAGAAGAGAAGGCTCGGGGGATGTCACCAATGTGTGTCAATACCTGACAGGGGTAAAAAAAGCAAAGCCAGCGCTGCCCGCTGAAAGCACAGAAGGTGATGGGCACAAACTGAAACTCGGAAGTTCCACTTAAACGTAAGAAAACACACTCTGCTGTGTCAGTGGTTCAACACTTGCACAGGTCACCGAAGAGTTTTGGAGTCTCCATTCTAGGAGATGCTTAAAAGCCAATAGTGCACAGTCCTGAGCAACCTGGTCCAACCAACCCTGCTGTGTGTGAACAGGCAGGCTGGACTAGACAAACTGCAAGTCTCTTCCAACCTCAGTGATTCTGGGCTTCCTGTTTTGCCACTGCAAAGTAAGCTTAATCCTCTCTTTTTTTTTTTTTCTGTTTGTAACACTACTTACTGGGAACTAAAGTAATCTTAAGGTCTTAAGTGAAAATACTGTGTACAGAGTTCAGTCACACCACTATACCTGACAGCTCTGAAAAACTTCAGGCAAAAAAGAAAGGAAGACTTAAAAAAGCAAAGGAAAGCTACAATACTAGTTATTAGTTTTGCACAGAGCTTGTATTTTTCATACGAGAAGCTCTTAAGGGTGTAATACCAAAACCAGCAATAAGCTTTTTACAGTCCTCTCAGAAACTGACAGATTCAAGCAAAATGAAAATTATGTTAAGAAGGCAATCCAAAATGAGATAGTTTCAAGAAACCATAACTAAACACAGATGTAAAAGTCACAGAAAACGGCTAGAAATAAAGGAGAGAGAAACAAAGATCAACAAAATATGTATTTAGAACATTAGAAACTAAGCAGATCTGCCAAATTTCAAAACAACTATGACCAAGTCAGTAGCAACTTCACCTATCCAGCCAAACAGACAGAGGCTTACAAATACCTTGTTATCCAAAGGCAATGTAAGTATCAGCCTAAAACCTCCTAAATGAAACCAAATAAACTCAAGCATATCCTTACATTTTGATTTGTTCCTGACTTTAATGATACTCAGAAGTAACATTTTTGTAAATATGCACAGTAGATAAATGGTAGAAGAGAGGAAGCATGGCACATGCAAAAATTAGCTTGGTTTGAAGTAAAAGCTCTTCCAATCTCAACTGCTGCTGAAAATCAACAGAAATTACTAATATTAAAAAACCCTCAAACTTTAAAAAGTGATCTTTACTAATTCAATGAAAGCTAAGTACCCTGCCATTTCTTTAAACAGAGAAATTGTGATGCTGCAGATACACAAAAAACATAGCATATAGGTACTGGCTCAAAAGCTGATATTCCCGCAACAGTCTGAACACACTTATCCTCTCTAAATACTTACAGTACACTCTTGCATCTCCTGTTCCTTAGTTGCCAGCCTCATCACCAGAATATTTTCTCTTCGGGCAGACTCTTGCTGTTGCTGTTTCAACTTCTCTTCAGATTCTCTCAAGCCCGTCACATCATTAGCTAATGCAAGCAACAACACACAGAAAGCATGTTTTATAGTACCCTCTCACAGAAAGATTTTAAAAGACAGCTAAAAGAATCTAAAAACCAAATTCATAAACAGAAGTCGTACACAGTTACACTTTTTGCAGTCATATTTATAACTAACATAAACAAAAAACAAAATATCATTACATATTAGAAAAGCTTGACAACAGGTGGCTTTAAATCAATATTCCTGGGCCTTCTTTAAGACTTACTAAAATTTTGAAGATGCTTCCATGTTTAAATAGGAAATCACTTTTAAACTGCTTGCTTAACCAACTATTCTTACAATCTGCAGTGTGAAACTTGGGAAGTCGGAAAAGCTGAGGCCACGGTGGAAAGTCTGTACTTGCAAAAACCAATCTGCAGTCCGTAAAACAGTGATGTTTATGGGCAAAACTCAAACTGGTCTCAACACTCCATGAGTAAACAGCACGACATCCAAGAACATTCTGTCACAACTAGACTTCTGATCCGTGAACATTTACGAAAACTTATGTATAAGATATGAGAGAAGGCAGCACATTTCCAAATTACTCAAACAAAAACACATGCAAGCAACCCAATACCAACTGTATACATTCACTCTACTTGTCATGCATAAAACAGTGAAAAATTTGAGTAATTTAGATTTTCATTTTTTTTCTAATTCCTTGAGAATAATCAGCTGTAAATATAACCTGAACATCACAAATTGCTTCAGGACATTGATTTCTAAATAATTCTTTGCAGATAATTCATTAACACTGATTACTATGGCCTGTATTGTTTCCAAAATCAAGAAACCAGCAATGTAGAAGCAACTTATTTATCTATGTTTAGACAGTTTGAGATGTGAATGGAATCACTTGCTTCCATTTGCTGTATTTTAGTCTCTCCAAAACTGAAAAAACTATGAGGCAGCAGTAGAAGAAGGATGTAACAACAGCAAAAGAGAGGACATCCATTTGGACTGACAGAAAAATACCCTTCAAACTCAGTGGTACTACACCTTTAAGTATCCAGACTGAAAAGGTGAGTGGAAAACGGGAAACAACTTTTAGAAGTGACTTAGGATTGTCTGTTTTGTCACTCCCAGAATGTATTCATGTTTTCTCATTCCAGAGTAGGATGTTTTTACCATATTATCTTCCAAAAGACCAAGTTTTAATGACCATGTAAGAATGACAATCAAATTTGCCTAGTAAGATCAAATATTACTTGGGGACTCATTTTAGACATTTACCTCTGAACACTATTTCCCCTCCCAGTCCTACAATCCTGTAAGACTACTAAAGGCACAGACATTCCTGGAGTATTTCGGTAGATGAAGTTTCCTTTTCCAATGGTAAAGTTCTGAAAGTACACCTATTTATGGGGCTATGCTTTGAAGCTTTTCCCTGCCCAGCAGTCTGTGTCCTACAGATGCAAAAACAGACTTTTTAGACAGTGTGATAAGTTTGCAACTGGAAAAAAAGTTGATAAGAAAGCTGGGACAGGCTGAAAAACTTACAGTAGAAAAAACAGGAGCTCTTTTCCTGACAAGTAACTGACATAATAGATTATTATCTCTTATTTCTAGCACTTTTAGAAAGCACAGATATTATTTGATCACTTCGCTTTACACATGCAGATAATTTGCACCATTTTGAAACCCGGCTAACTTACAATTAAGGTCTGTGTACTTGCCCTCCAGAGCTTGCACGTATGCTTCATATTGTTTCCACCTGTTGCAGATACAAATAGAAAAAAAGAGAACTTTCTGAAGCTCAGCTTATTAAATCAAGGCATCTCATTCCTAAACTTTTAGAGTACACATTAATACCATAAGTAGAAAATGTCAAGAGGGAATTACACAACTGCACAAAAGACAATTCTAGTTTTAAAAAAGGAGCTTTTAATTGTGGAAATAGTTAAATCTGCTTTGCATCTCAGAAGAATAAAACGGTAGCTGTGCACTACAAAGCTTAAAACTGACATCTTAAAAATTAGTATTTTAGACAAACATTGGGATCAAACACTAATTACTTTGTTATCTTTGTAAAGTACCCTACATACATCTTATTCTCATAGCAGAACAATTCAAACAAAATTCTGTAACAGAAAGCATGATACAAATACAACATTAAGTGTGTAACCAAGTGAACAAGACAAGCAAAAGTGTATTATAACACTAAAAATGGCAGTCTAAGTTAAGCAGTTGTATCAGCTCATCCAGTTTAAGACCATTCTCTGATTACATTCATCATCCATAAGCCAAACAGTTTAATAACTGAAAGCATGTTACTTAGGCAATTCACCCACAGTCAAAAAACATCACTTAAAACCAGCACTGCATTTCATATAAACCATCAAATCAGTAGCAAATAAAGTCTGCTGTAAAGTTTAGCATGAAATGCTTTAAGAAAAAAGCTCACAGCGTGGTGTTTTGGGATTTTTAAGTAGTACTCTGCATCTAACTATGTATGTTCCTCATGATGGTACAACTGCACATTATAAAGCAAATTCATCTAACAGCTTACCACTACAGAAGAAGGTGTCTGTTCCCTCCTCCCAATTACCTTCTCTGCCTGACACATATTTTATGCCAGACTCATCGTAACTGCTCCATTTTAACTCTCTAACCTACACCACTACCTCAGTTGAAACTATAAAATCTACCTCTAGGTAATTTTGCCGATATAGTGAATTCGAACAGCTCATTATGATGCCTAAAAGAAGGCTACCTGGAACAGAGGCTGGACAGAGTTAAAGAATAAAGTAGATATTTATTGAAAGGCCTTCACAGGACACACCCTGGGAGTACGAAAGTCTGGCCAAGACTACACCTAAGATGGACCCCCAAGATGGACCCTGGGTCACGCGTTCTCGCCCTTTTTATAAGTTTTGGCTCATTTACATATTCGGGCCAACTGTCCAACCACAGCTTCAGTCCATGCAGTCCCATCCTTTCGGACTGTCCCCTCTCAATCCATGGCTGTTTACATTCTTGGGGTCTGAAGCTGCAAATGTCCTTGGTTCTTTGGGCTGGAAACGGTGTGTTTTGTCTAGCCAGGCTAGGAGAAGAGCTGTTAGCACCATACGTGAAGCCCAGAGTTACAGACACACTAATGTAGTATAAAATCTAAAAAATATGAAAGTTAAAACTAAAGGTATCACTTAAAGGGTCTAAAAAGCATCAGAGATCTGTAACAGCAAGCAAGATCACATCACTGGGAAAAGGAAGCACCAGATCTCTTCCTTCAAGACACAACAAAATTTTACATCTCTTCAGCTGAACATGGCAACAGCACGAACAAACTCCTGAAGCTCTGTAAAAGAGAGCAGCAGTATTTGTACTTAACCCTTAAACTAATCTCTCTGCTCTAAGAAGTTTCACCATTCGACCATTAAAAATTCTGCATTAGTTCAGGAGATTTCAATCTCCCAGAAGTAAAACTGAAATGGTCTACTAAACAGGAAACATAGAAAGAAATAACCTAATTTTACATTAAAAAATTACATGCAGTGAAACAGTTGGTCTTCAAATATACAAGACTACTTGGCTTTTAAGTTACACCTCACAGCCCAAAACCAGTAATTCTATCATAATCGTGATCCCCCCTCACACTCCTGTAAGAGGAGCAATATACAGAGCAAGTGAAATGAGGACATGAAACACAAGTTAAGTAGATGTGCCAGACCACTATCCGAAAAAAAAGGAAAAGAATCCCCCAAATAACCACCCACAAACAAACCATGTAGCCTACAGTGGCCACGAATGTTGCAGATAATACCTTTAAAGTCACCTCTCAACAACTGTTCGTATTTAGGCAAGAACCAAACTCCTGGAAAAGAAACCCTAGACGGCACTAGGCCATGTCACGGATCTCAAGTCATATGCCTACCAACTCTTCTAGAAAACATAACTATTCAGATGTGCCATTTTGTCAAAAACCTGGCGAAGACTTGCATTTCAAGCAATTTGTATTTGGTCTGGCTGAGATGGTTTACTTTCCCTGCAGCAGCCCAGACAGTGCTGTGCCTTGCACTGGTAGCTAGAAAGGTGTCGGTAACACACCAGTGTTTCAGCCACTGCTAGGAAGTGCTCATACATCATCAAGGCATGTTTTCCAACATTCCTCCCTCACCAGCAGGCTGGGAATGGGCAAGGTCTTTGGAGGGAACACAGCCAGACCCTTGACCTCCTAGCCTCAGATTACGCCTTCCAGTACACCTGTAGCAGACTATGGCAGTTCATCGGTGAATCTGAGTGGAGGAAGAATGACAAAGGCTAAAAGCCAGCTTCTTTGCTTTCCACTCAATATGGTAGCTTATATACATAATCTGATGGATCAAAATTAATAGTCTGAAGAGCTTCACTGAAGAGCTACTTCAAAAGGCACTCAAGAGCAGATATAGGAGAACTGGGAGGACACTCCTCGATTTGTTCTACGTTCAAGGGATCACTTACAGTCTCACAAGAACTGGAAGGTAACTGAGCAGCATTATGTCAGTTACTTAATTCCTTTCATTCTCTAAAAATATTAAGCAGACTTTATGGAGGTAGTGTGAAGCTATGAAGTCCTTAATACTTCTTCTTGAAGCACCCATTTTTTATGCTGAGCTTTGGGGTTCACAGTAAATGATAAGCAGTTAGGGGTTAAGACACACACTGCACCGAAGCCATTCCAAAAATGACTGGCTCATAGTCCCCATTGACTGAAGTTCAGTAAAAGCACTGTATTTCCTCACAAAAAACTTGAGTATATTGGAGTGCTTCAGTGTTTTACCAGCTAACTGCTCAGCTACACAATCAGGGCAATACTGATCAGATTTTTAGCTATGATCCACAGAGTATTTTTTTACCGTGTTCCTGGCTCTTCTTTCTCTCAGAAGCTCCTATAGTAAAGTTAAGTAACTACTGCATTAAAGAGGAGAAAGTTTAAGATGAGTCCACAGCAACAAGTCATGAGACAAGCAAAAACTGAAGGTCAGATCTAAAGGCTCTGTGTTGGTCCTGCTCATGTTTAGTCAACAAAAGTTAAAATGAGCAAATCTAAATTATGTAGTCCATGGGAAAGAACAGTAAAACTGAGACTCATGGCACAGAAACTGACAAAAAAAGAAGAATCTTTTCTACATATGTATTTCATCACTGCAGCTGTACAGCAACAGTGACTTATTACCTAAAAGACCAAAAGGTGATGACACACGTCCATCTTAAAAAGCATTTGCTCCACCGAAGCACGGACCAAAAAAATACATTCCAAATCTTAAGACAATCCAGGGGTCAACACATGCTTTCCTATGCCCCAAAGCAGTAGAAAGTACAGTGATTAAAATATATGTGTGGTAACAGTATTTTATTCCAGCCTACAAATGAAGCCTGCAGTTACTGTAATAATTGCTAGTTTTATGTGAAATCACAATTAGAGATGAACTTACCAGAAATCCATTATTTGCCCCCCATACAAAAAAAGTGTTTGAAGACTGCTCAATGGAAACTAATAAAATGGACATGACCAAAATGGCATTTAAATTTCCATTTCCGGGTATATTGAACAGTTATTCTCCTTAAATCCATCAACTGCCCTTTTTGAGAGCATGTTAGTTTTTCTACAGCCTAAGAAGATGATTCAATAGCAACATTGCTGTCATTAGCAAATTCCCTTCTGCCTCTTTGTTAACACAGGTGAGCTGCTGACATACTGTACCTCCTTGGGAGTTATTCCATCACATTCTCTCTTGAATATATGCTGGAAATTCATCTCTTCTATGGTAGTAACTAATCATTACAAGTTACAGAAACTGATTACAACCAGCACCTTTCTTTGTTTTCACACTATCAGTCAGAAAGCAAGTGGCACAGGATCTATGCTTTGGTACTTTCACACGAATTTTATCACAGGAAGTAAGGGCACAGCTTTGAAGACTTAGGGGTTTACTACTGCCAGAGATAATCTTGAGTACAGAAATTTCTATAAAAAGGATCACAAGGCCAAAGCCACTTATCAAAGAACTACTTTTTCTTACAGTTAAAATACATTTTTCTTTACTACCCAAAAGACTGGATACTCAAGAGGCAGAAAGAACCCAGTTTTAAACCTATGTAGTCAGACTGTGTTTACTCCCTGGAAAAAAACTGTCACCCCAAAAGTAGCTGGCAGGATAGCTTACCCAGAAGGGAGGGCAGCTGATCACCATGTACATTAAGTGCTGCATATGTAACCCCATGTTTCTACACAATTTAGTCTTTGTTCTATGAAACGGCAAAATTTACCTTGAGATCCTAATAATGCTAATAACTTCGTGTACAAAGAAGCCAAGAACTTCTGTTTACCAAAATGCACAGACTACCCCAGCAGATAAACAGATGCCCCACAGATGGCTAGTTTGGATAGCTCCTGGTTCACAAATCATGAAATTCAGACATACAGAGACAAGTGGCTGGGGATGGTTTCTTTAAGCAGGCAGTCTGTGCAACAGGATTCCCCATAACTGTTTCCGCGGTGACACTTAAGCTTTCTAAAAAGTGAAAAAGATGGCCAGATTCTTCCTTACGGAAGTGCTAGGTGATGAAAACCTCATTTTAACTTTTTTCTGTTAATATCTGAACATGCTGAGAAGACAACTGCATGGACTGAGAAAGCATAATACATACTGGAAAAGTAAAGAGTTGGCATTTTTCTGATGTTTAAAATAACTTGCTATCTAGCAAGGAATGTAAGCAATCATATCTTCTACAGTTACGAGTGAAGAAAAAAACCCACTTGTACTCATTTTTACAAAATACTAATAAGGATTTTGCCTCTTGGGAAAAAGTGTTCCCTCCCAAACTACAAATAAAAATATCTGAGACAAGAGGAGAACTTTACAGGAGAGCTGTATCATGAAACAAATAAAACTATTTTTCAGAACAAGGATGCTAAAAGACAATGGAAGAGTAAATTCACACATCTTCCACTAAAAGTTCACTAAAATGTTGAGATGGAAAAAACACTTTTTACGTTACCTTAGGATAAGCTCATCTCTAGGTAAAACCTTAAAATCTGCTTCACTAAGGCGAACCTATGAAGCAAAAAGAAAAGCATAACTTATCAAGCCGTCCTGATTACCTGGAAGGGTGAAGTCTCAAGTAATTTTACACATACCTTCTTTGGGAGAGGTTCTTCATTCGTCATTGTGAACTCTGAAGGGAGAGAAAAAAAAGGAGTTTTATTTAGTGTAGTTTCTGGTGTAAACAGAACACTGAACAACTCAGAAACTTGTAGTTCTAGCCTTAATTGTTTTAATTTGCAGTATCACACCACTGAAATATTGGTTCCACACAATGCATCACCTGAGTACAAAATAACACTATGGCAAGTTTGCTCCTGTAATCTAGATATAGTTAGATGCATTTTTTCTAAAAGTTACCTCAAACTTTCTATTTGCGTCTAAAAAGCCAATCAGTAATCAATTCTTCCTATTTAACTAACCAAAACCACCCAACTTTGTATCAAACTGACATTTAGTACATGTCTACGTCCACATAACATTGTATTTTACCAGGTAAAAGACAATCAGGGTCTGAGGAAAGCAATTTATACTACTACTCCTCCTCTTTGGAATAAGAGGGAATCATTTGTGAACGTTACAACATGTTCTTGCAAGTACTCATTCTCTTAAGATTCTAATAAACAGGCAGCATTGTTATTTTAAAACCCATGTGAATATTTTCAGGGAAAGTAAGATGCAAAATAAATGGCTTAGATCGACCATCAAACTGAACTCCTCTTGTGCATACAGAGCACAAGACAACTGCATTTTGCTAGGTTAAATATTCACACTGCCCTGAGTTACAGGACATGCCTCCTCATCTCAAAAGAGTAATACACAGTATTTTCTACAACTATGATTATGGAAAAAATACTACGTTCAAGTAACAATAAATGCAAGGTTTTCTGGAGGCATGCATCTTTGCAATATGCTTTCCAGTGGAAAAGCTGCATATAATATTAAGAGCTGACAAGCTTGTAAAGCTGCTACTGCACATGTACCAGGGAAAGGATGTGTCAACTCCTCGGTTGTGAACACTTAGCTTCAAAGAAACAATGCTCTCAAGTAGTAGATATTTTATTTTCTCCAAGATTTTTATGGACTACCTTAGTATTTTCACAGTGACACTCAGTGAACTAATTTAACTTTTCCAAATCCTAAAACTGTTGGTCAGTAAGACAAACAAATACATTCCAATAAAGCAGAGCCTTTTCAACCTACACTAAGTGACACCACTGACAACTACACAGTACCCTACCAAACAAGGTCCTGGTTAACAACAAACTAAACAACCAACACTCACGCTCCCTTCCTATAATAAATACTGACATTAGAAGCCACAGAAAGAAAACATTCAGTAGAAGCATCTCACTAATGAATGGCAGCTTCCTGTTGCTAGGCTTAGTAACACACAGGCACGTAAGTGCTTCCCTAAACTAAGAGGTCCTCTCCACTCCCACCCCCTTCCCTCCCACTCACAAGAAGTTACTCAAGCATTTTGCTTGAACTTCTGCATGCGGCTCCTTATTTGAGACTGTTTTACCAAAAACATACCTTAAATATAAAATACAAGCGTAAGAGGCTACTGATACAAATTGCCAGTGCCCAACTCAGTCATTCAGAGTGACCTGAGATTAGAGGGAATGCTTGTGACCCCTGTATTTAGGCTGCCTACCTTTCCCACTGTAATTTTTCCAAAGATTTTTAGAATTTTTAACTCCTTTGGAGTTTGGAAGTAGTCTTGAAGATCTCAGCTAGTGTTAAGCTCCTAACAGAGAGAAACATGCTTTTCAGATGTCCACACAACTACAGCTAACACTGATTAAATGGTGCACACATTATGTCATTACGTGTGCGTTCCTCAAAAAAGTACCAGAAGCACACAAATACCAAAAAAGGTGAATTCCCCCAGAGACCTGGCTTGTAACCCCTGCTGCAGCGTACAGCAATTATAAACATGTAATTGCTGTCACAATCATGACTACAAGAAATCAAAGGTTGATGGTCCATCCAAAGGTAGTCAACCTTGCATTTCCAGATCTCACACAAAATTCCAGCACCAGACCAGCCTACTCTAACTTCTACCCCCAGCACATCACCATTTACAAAACTTTCTCTTGCTTTCAGACAAGAGCATGAAAGTGAAGATTGAAGTTATGGGCCAGCGCATTACAGAAGTCTTACTGCCACCTATTATTAGTCTCCATGATAGAGCCACACACTAAAAAATAAAAACACAGTAGCTAAAAACATTCTGTAGGTTATTCTGGAAAAGTTAGGTTGATAATATCTACAGATAAACACTTAGTGCTCTTTCCATACATATGAATTGCCCTGCAACAGCTTTTTGGGAACCTGGAGTAACTTAACAGAAGCTTAAACATTTATTACTGCTGTATACTGGTATCGTCGTGCTCCGTGTTTCTCAGAAACATGGAGCACCAGGGTGGCTACAGCAACTGCCACGGCGACCCACCTCAGTTTTCTGTTAATGAACAGATGAATCTGTATGCTACAGACAACAACACTGCAACTGAAATGTTCATTCTTTGAATCTAATACAGTAACTTCTCAAGCACTGTGCATCAAGAGATGCTTCTCATCACTCGGCTCTCCTCTAAAAGAGATCATCTCTCTCCTACCAGTATCAGAAATATCCTGCAAGAACACGATGAAGTGTCACTTTCTACAATAAAAAGAACCAATGTAAACAACATTCCTGCATAACTGACTGGAACTAAAACGATTATATTTTGTGATTTACAGTATGAACAGCTTAACTGTACTACCCTCTAACTAAGCACTTCAATGATTTTGCAGAAACAGTGGCTGCCATACACCACTCCTTCTGCATATCTGCTCCTGGCAACAAGCAACATAAAACCATACCCCATACTTAGAATAACACTGTCGCAGGCACTAAAAGAATTTTTAGGAAATCTCAATGTTTTAGGCTTTTATGACAGTTTCAACTAAAAGAGATGTAAAATGGGGAAAGCGCATTTTAATTTTAGTAACTCTGGTAGAAACCTGCATACCTTTTCCTACAACGTTTGTAAAACACAAGATTTAAAAACTTTTTTAAAAAACTCAATGAAGTAACTGAATAACATAGATATGAGGCTTACTCCTTATACCCAAACTGAGAGTTATTTTAATGATATGAAAAAAGAGTTCCACGGGGAAAACCCCAGCATGGGCTCCCAGCTCCCAAAGCACGTATGAGTGTGCATATATATAAACTTATGATTTACAGAATCACAGAATCGTTAGCGTTGGAAAGGACCTCTAGGGATTACACAGTCCAACACCCCCCGTCCCCACCAAGGCAGGGTCACCTAGAGCAGGTAACACAGGAACGTGTCCAGGTGGGTTCTGAATGTCTCCAGAGAGGGAGACTCCATGACCTGCCCAAGCAGCTGTCCCGAATTAGTGTGCTTGAGACTGCTCAAAAATTTCTCAGATCACACTGCAGCCTGGAAAGGAGTTAAGGGGAAATGCACCACCACAGCAGCCTGTTTCAGCGCTATGCCGCCCTCAACGTAAAGACGTTCTTCCTCATGCTGAGGTGGAACTTCTTGTGTTTTAGTTTATGGCCACTGCCCCATGTCCTACCGCTGGGTACCACTGAAAAGAGTCTGGCACCATTCACTTAACACCCGCCTTTAAGATATTTGTATGTATTGACGAGATCTCCTCTCAGTCATCTCTCTTCTAGAGTAAACAGGCCCAGCTCCTGCAGTCTCTCCTCACAATACAAATGTTCCACACCCCAAGTCATCTTTATGGCCCTCCCCTGGACCTCCGCCAGTAGCTCCTTGTCTTTCTTGTACTGAGGAGCCTTTTGATGTTTAAAAAGAAAAGCTTCACGGTAGCCCCGCAACTAGTCGGCCCTCACACTCGCCTCGGCAACCGCGAGGGTCCCGCCCCCCCCGCGGGGCGCAGCCGCAGGTGTTTGACAGACCCAGCTGCTGCGGCCGCCCCCCAGCCCGGGCAGCGCCCGCCCCGCCGCCCTCGCTCCTCTCCCACCAGGGAAGCGACAAACGCGGCTCCCGCGGCCGGGGGCGCGGCGCCAGCCCAAGGCAGGGGGAGGAGGATCCCGGCCGCGCAGCCAGGCCCGGCTTCGGGGCCTCGCACAAAATGGCTCTAAGTGCTTCCGCTCCTCCGCCCCGCGCCCGAGGTGAGGGATGGAGGCGCCGCTGGGGTTCGGCACCCCGGGACCGCGGGCTGCCCGGTCCGTCCGTCCCGCCGGGGCGGAGCGCTCGCACGGCCACTCACCTCCCGCCCGCGGCGCGGAGGCCCCGCGCCCCTCGCACGCCGCTTGCCTGGGCCGCGCTCCTCCTCACATCGAGCAGGGGCGAAACGCCGCC
>VZTG01007469.1:717785-736743 GCA_013397845.1 Melanocharis versteri
GGCCGGCGGGAGCCGCCCCTGCCTCCGCCCCCGGCCGGGAAGGGGCCGGGAAGGAGCTGGGGAGGAGCCGGCCGAGGCCGCCCTCGCCCCATCGATCGGCCCAGGGCGCGGCCCGGCCACGCCACCGCCCGCCCGGCCCCCAGCGCACTCCTCAGGTGCCCGGCGACGAATCCCCTGCTCGGGCTCCGTCCTCCCGCCCCGCCCGCCNGGTCGTCGTGTCCGCCGCCAGGACCGCCGTGGGTGAGAGCCGGGGGGCGGATGCTCCCGCCGGGGCCGGGCGCTCCCGCCGGGGCCGGGCGGGAGTCCGGGCGCTGAGCGCGCTCCCTCTGTGTCCCCCCTCGCAGGGTCCTTCAACGGCGGGGTGGCGTNNGGCGGGCTGTCGTCGCTCCCCGCGCACGAGCTGGGCGCCGCCGCCATCCGGGAGGTGCTGCGCCGGGCCGGGCTGGCCCCCGAGGAGGTGTCCGAGGTGGTCCTGGGACAGGTCCTCACCGCAGGTACGCGCCGGCGGCGGGACCGCTCCGCCCGCGGCCGGGCGCTCCCGCTCCGCGGCCGCATCTCGCCGGAGCTGTCCCATTGAAACGCCTCAGGTTTCGCTTTCCAGGACGTTATCCCTTGCCATTGGGAACGCGGTTCCTTAACAAAGGACTCGAGAGGCATCGTGGCTGGTTTTCCATACGTTCTGGGTGACCGAAAGGATGGTTTTTTTGGAAAGGGTGTTGTGGGGGATAGTTCGGGTTTTTAAAAAAATCCCTGAAGTAGCCAATAGTGTATGTGTGAATGTCAGTTTCTTTTCTTTGTTACAGCATCCTTCTCACCTTGGTCATCTCGACTCCTAAATTTAACATCCTAAGTAATGGTAACTCTGAGATTTTAAGAGCTAGGCCTGCATTTATGTTTATCTGCAGGACCGACCTGTGAGATCTGTGATGCCACTTGTTTGGAGACAAATATTTTGATTTAATGAAAATGTGGATGGCATGGAATTGTTTGTTTTGAACTGGCTCCTGCTTTTTCCAGGGTAATGTTTAATCAGCAGAGTCATAGGCAGGTTTGTATTTCAAATGTGGAGGAAGGAAATACATATTTTTGTCTTACAGATGATTCAGATTCCTCTATATTTTTAGCTTGCTGAATGATGTGCTCGTCTTGTCTTTTTCTTTGCATACAAAGAGCTTTGGCCTGGGGAGATGCAGATGAAGACTGTTTTCTTTGAATATAGTGCTCCTATTATCTCCATCAGGATCACAACAAAGACTGGAAGCTTTCAGGTCCATCTGTGCATAGTTGTGCTTTTGGTTTCCATATGAACTTTAAGGGAGAGTTAACTGCTGGTGCTGTACAGAAGATGTCCAAAAGAAACTCTTCAGCAAGTAGCAATTTAAATGATTTCTCATCTTGCACATACAACAGGCTAGGGCTGATCTGAAGTAGTATTTCATCTGACCTGGCATGAAAAGCAAAATTGCAGATATAAAACTATAAGTAGCCAGTATACATTGACCAGTATGAGAGGGGTTTCTGTTTACAGATTACTGCTGGGCACTTCTCTACCCACCAGCTGAAAGTAGGAGTGAGCTCTAAATTTTGTGGAATCAGGGTATTGTTTTGAACAGCAACAAGGCGGATTTTTTTTTTTAAGAACAGACAAAAGAAAAATGCTGCCTGTTCCCACAGGTGCTGGCCAGAACCCTGTCAGGCAGGCCAGTGTGGCTGCGGGAATCCCATACTCCGTGCCTGCCTGGAGCTGCCAGATGATCTGCGGGTCGGGCTTGAAGGCGGTGTGTCTGGCTGCTCAGTCCATACTGATGGGAGACTCCAGCATCGTGGTCGCAGGGGGCATGGAAAGTATGAGCAAGGTAAAGCAGAGGATTACACTCGCATTGCGCTGACGTACTGGGAGCAAAGAGCCCGATGTTGAAACCCTGTGTTCCCAGGCTGGTGCCTGGAGGGGGATCGAAAGGTCACTGCACTTGAGAATGAATTCACACATGCAGCAGTTGACTTCAGTAGCATGTTTCTTTTAAAAAAAGGAAAAGACCATTTTCATTTCATCTAGCCCTGATGTAGTGAATGATTTGCCTGTGACAGATCATAATAGACAGGATTTTTTTATTGCAAGAAGCCTAGAGAAGGAATAACTGAAAGTGTTATTGTTCGCCAAGCAATTAGAGCTTGGAAAGAAATAAAAGCAGTTTTATTTCAAGGTGTTCTTCCCAAGGCTGTATTCAGGAATGGGCCTGAGCTGGTGATCTGATGCCCAAGAAACGGATGGCCTCTTCTGCCAGGGCTCAGCTGCCTGTGCTGAGAGTGATGTTGACATTCCCTGGCAGCAGAGTGCAATTGGGAACTACCTGGAGCAGGCTAGTAAGATGGGAGGGCCACAGCCATGTGGCCCCAGGAATGATAGATTTGGTCTGTGGGGAGGAAACAACATTTAGAATGTGGTGATCTGCTGCCAGGGAAATGCAGAGGCCAAATGGCATGCCAGCTGGCAGGCTCTGGAGGGACAGGGAGAGCGGGCAGCTGGAGAGACTGCCAGGATTTGAGATGAGTACCTCCAGCCACCAGTCAGGGGTCTGTTTCTGCAATGGTCTGTCTGAATTGTACTGGAGATGTAAACATCTCACTCCTTTCAAAATACCCTTTTGCAGGCTCCTCACGTCATTCACATGCGAGCTGGGGTCAGAATGGGAGAGGCTTCCTTGCAGGACACTATAATCCTTGATGGCCTTACAGATGCTTTTTATCAGTATCATATGGGCATAACAGGTAAGTGGTAGTCTATGAAATGAAATGGTCAACTGAAATAATTCCTTGATAGGAAATTTCAGAAATCTAAAGTTACAAATAACATATTTCAAGCTATCCTTATGTTGTAGTCATGAAAAAGAAAGAAGTAAATACGTAATATTGAAAGGCATTGAAGGCATTTTCCATTTTGTTTGTAAAGCTACTGTTTTGGGTTTTTCTTCTGTCTGAGCTAATCTTTCTGCATCTCTTCTACATCTGAGAAATTTAATTTCCGAAAAAGTAGAAACAAAATAATCTCTGTGTGTAACTGGAGCATTCAGCAGCACAGATTTACGGTGGGGGGGAGTTACGTAAAGTGTCCTGTGGATATGCGTGGTTCTGCAACTTCAGGTTATTGCACCCTGGGTGGGGTGGTCAGCCAACTGCTTTTCCAGACCCTGCTTGTGAAACAGAGTGATTTCAGAACTATTCCCTTTTCTGAAGTGGCTGTAGAGAGATCCGAGCATAGTAGTTCAGAGAAGCGATAAGCTACAAAAGCTTGTCTGCATTTGTATTTAATTTGATATATCATCTGGGAGGAGATTCCACACAGAAGTTTTCACCCTCAAGTGAAAATATAGTAGAAAATCATGAGTAAACAAAATGAGGAAATCGGAATGAAAACGGTTCAACAAACTCAGCTTCTCGCTACAGCAAACATTAATGACTACATTTGTGCTTACAATTTTGCAACTTAAAATTTTGGCATTTCCTGATGGCAGTTTGCATTTTTTTCCTGTTTCAGCTGAAAACGTGGCCAGTAAGTGGCAAGTCAGCAGAGGGGAACAAGATCAACTTGCTGTACAGTCACAAAACAGGGCAGAGGCAGCACAGAAAGCTGGCTATTTTACAAAAGAAATTGTTCCTGTTCTTGTACCTTCTAAAAAAGGTAGGTGTGAATGAATAACGAGAGCTGATTTTAAGGAAAAAATCTATTTTCTCCTATGTCTCCTGTAATAAGTGGATGGTTTCCCACTTACACAGCTGTTTTGTAAGCATGTAGCCTGTTGCTCTCTTTTTCAGCTTTCAGTAGTTACATTTTAAATAAGAGAGAAGCAATGCAAATGTGGAATATCTCAATGTAGCTTTCTGCAAATACTACCACTGTGTTTTATTGGATATAATAAAAACCTAGACAAAGCACTGACTTAACATAGGCTTGGATGTGGTACCAAAATCAGTATTTTTCATTTTGTTAGGACTGCTGCTGCACCAAACTGAAAACAGTCATGTTGATCTGACAAACCTTGCCCACTAGTAAAATACACAGTGACAATAATTAGGGTTACTAGTTAATTATGTAGGTCAGGTATATATTAGGTATGCTTCTCTTTAGATCTGCGAGGGATATAAACAGACCAATTACAGTGCTTGAGCCAAAGATCTATTTCTAGAGAAGGGGAATTCCCCAGCTACTTGTGAGGTAGATGCAAAAACTGAATTTTCCAGAAAGAAACCGAGAATCAGTTCTTCAACAATTGCATTGAACAGACCTTGCAGAAAAAGTCCTGGCATTAGGCTGGCTACAAACTATTTAATGATACCAGTTTAGATGATAACATTTAATGACTCTGGACTACTCTTTGTAACAAGATTACTAGAAGTATCATTTGAAATATAGCTTCCTGCTGAAAGAGAAGCTATTGGGTTAGGAACAGCAAGAACAATACTGACTTCTGCACAACTAGACAATATTTTAGCTGCTAGTGTTTGTCTTAGAAAACCTGAGCTGTCTGTCCTGCTGGAAGGAGCTGGAGGGTTACAGCAGTTTGTTAAACTGCCTTGAGTTTGCAGCTGTCTCCAGGGTAAGAATGCCTTGATTGAAAGGAATAGGGTGTATATTCCCACTGAGCCTGTTGTTTTTGCTGTCTTTCTGTTCGAGATGTGTGTTTGTGTGATTAGACCCTCCTGTGAGCATAATGCTCTGTTTTGCAGGTCCTATAGAAGTTAAAACAGATGAACACCCTCGACATGGGAGCAACTTGGAAACAATGGCAAAGTTAAAGCCCTGTTTCCTGACAGATGGAACTGGGACAGTAACAGCAGCTAATGCTTCAGGTTGGTCCATCTGGCTTAAATGAAATAGAACAGTAGCTGCTTGTGGCTCAAGGCAGGGTCTCTGCAAGGGGTGTGGCTGCTGTGCGTTTACTGCTTTGCAGGAAATGGCAATGTGTTTGAAAACTTAGGTAGAACTCCATTTCAGATGTGGTGGAGGATTTCTTTACTGACTCGTCTTTTGTTTCCTTGTTTTCTACGAAACAATACAAGAGTTTGGACAATAACAGCAATACTTGATAGGCTGGAAAGAATATTTCCTTTTAAAACTTGTCTAAGGGTTTCTGACACTGCAGATCTGGACAATGGAAAACTTAATGATTTGTGATTGAAAATGTTATGCCTGTGGGACTGCCACAAGCAGCTTTTAAACATCTTACTGTGTCCTTATGCTGCCCCGTCCAAAGCCTTCCTAACAAATCTGATGTACTTCTTTTTCAGATAGTACTTTGATTCTTCCACCTGCTGCTTTCCAAATAGAATCACAAATGTGTCACATTTACAGCAATATAGTTTCAAGTGTTTGTGGCAGAGAACAGACTTGGCTCATATGAGCAGTACTGACCTTAACCAATAAACGATTTGTGATTTTTGTTTTGTCTAGACTGTGATTTTATGCAAGCAGGAGAAAGTGGTACAGTAAAAGCCGTAAAGCCCAACAAATATGTACAAGTTGTTTGATATTCCACAGGTTTAAATGATGGAGCTGCAGCTGTTCTTCTAATGAAGAAATCGGAAGCTGATAGGAGAGGTCTTACACCTTTGGCTCGGATTGTATCTTGGGCTCAGATAGGTATCGATCCATCTATTATGGGAGTAGGGCCCATTTCAGCAATAAGGAAAGCTGTAAGTAATCACTTTTCTATATATCTATTATGTTAAAACTCTTGCTTGTAATTGCTTTTTGTTTTCTGGCCATGTCTTGGTTTTGGCCTGTTCTAAAGAAAACATAGTAGGAGAAAAGTAAACTAGGTGAAAAAAGACTCAAAATAGTGTAGTATATAAGATTAGGAACCCTAGTGCTACTAGGCTAGTACCTACTTGTTGGAAAAAGAAAACCCAAATGCATACGTGTATAAATGGACTTTAAGGCATAAACTAGTCAGGTTTGTGGAAGGGGTACCTAGATAACCTAGGAGGCTAAAGATAAATTTCAGGAATGTGCCCAACTAACCAAATTCAGGGATAATTTGGTCCTGCTGTGATATGGTTCTGATACTGTGTCTGGCCAGGTTAATTTTCAGATAATTTCCTGATTGTGTGTGCAATAGTACAACACTGAGGGAAGTGCCAGTGAGTGCTATCTGCATTAGCAAATGGGATGGTGCCCTTTGTGTTTCAGTCTGGCCTGCAAAAAGCTTGGAGCTTACAAACTGGATCCCTTTCAGGTGTAACTGAACAGGAAGGTGCATTCCAAAACCACATCTAATGTGCTCAGACCATTACTGCACCCACTGATGTGCTCAGTGTTCAGTCCACAAGACAAGGTTCTCAATGCCCTGCTGGTACCACACTGCTTGCTAAGACAGACGTAGCCCATGGCAGCCCCAGCTGATTATTTATTAAAGCTTAGGTGTGAAATTGAGCATGAAAAGAGCTCTTGTACAGCTAAGAACAGATTTGCTTTAATGTTCCTTATGTTTTTAATACTGTGTAAAGGCCTTATTTTGTTCACCTCTGAAATGTCCTGGCAATGTGGAGGTCTGACTTGAACTCACCCAAGCTCTGTGGCTTTTGACAAGGAAATCAGAACTGTAATGCTAAAGCTTTTTCTTACCAGATCTCAAACTGTTGTTTTAAATGAAGAGTGCAGTGACTGCATATAGAATACAGTTTTAGTTTCAACTGTGAGACAGACAAGCTATACCTATAACCGTATAGATACTATAAGAAGGGCACACTAGTCCTTCATAGAGCATGGTCCTATTAACACCAAGGTCGTGGCTTCAATCCATGTATGGGCCATTTACTTAGGAGTTGGACTCGATCCTCATGGGTCCCTTCCAACTCAGAATATTCTGTGATTAAACTTTTTAATGTGTGTTATCAAATGTTCACACGCTCCATATATTAAGTTTATCACTTCAGAATTTTAGAGTAGCACTTTATAGTGAGAGAATGACTATGTTATACATTAAGTGTTACAATAACATAGTATATCTTAAGCTTTTCCCAGAAGAATTGGATACTCCATACTGTCTTTATTTTATCTAGTAGAAAAAGGCTCTCCTCCTCGACTATAGCCTCAGAGGTGCACCAGTGTGGCTAGCCTAGGTTGTGAAACATCATTGCTGATGATTCTGCTGATGAAGTATTGCTGTCAGAAACAAAGTGAGTGGAAGTAAAAATGTACATATGGGAAACATGCCTAAGCCTGTACCAGAGTAGGCAATTGCATCACAAGTTTCTCAAGTGAAAACATGAGCCAAACCATCTTCCAAAATAGTCACCTGTGAAAAGCTTAAAATGGCAGCTTTCAATGTAAAGGCAGGAGTAACTGGACAAATAAGATGTGGCACTGATCGCTTATGGTAGACACCTCACTATTTCCTGTGTAAAAGTCTTTGTTAAGTAGAGACTTCCTAATGGAGTAAGACTATGTCCTAAAAAATTTGCTTTTAATCTGTTAAAGACTGCTTTTGAATCCAGTGCATGTTCTAGTAAGGGCACCATGTACAGTTTGATTCTCACAATTGTGCCACCACTGCTACACGTGTTAAATTAGTCAAGATTTTTGAGCAACCAGCATTATTACAGCACATTGTACTGACTTGTCTGACACTGAAGTCTTCAGTCTTCAAGAATTGTCATCAATGCTGGCTATAAAAAATTGTTTTCCTTCAACTTTTTTTAAGTGGTAGCTTCAAATCACCCAATTTACGTATTATGAAAAGCTTCCTCTGGTGCTAAGGAAGACCTAAAAGATAGTAAGGTCCTGTCTGTATTGTTTTCTCAGATTGACAAAGCTGGCTGGACTCTGGAACAAGTTGACTTGTTTGAAATTAATGAAGCCTTTGCATCACTATCTGTTGCAATAACAAAAGAACTGAAAGTAAATCCAGAAAAGGTAATGAATTTATTTGTAGGCTGCCATTGGTTTGCCTCATGTAATTCAAACTTGTCCCCTTCTGTGCATCTGGATTGTGAGGGTGAGCACTGCTCTCTTGCAATCACTTTGGTGTAAGCAAATTGGGTGGGAGCCCCAGCAGGCATTTCCTCACACTGCTCTGTCCGCTAGCTTTGCCAGCAGACAGTTTCCCAGGTGAACAAGTTCCAACATCGTTGCAGTGGATTTTTATGCAAATCTAGGCAACTGCTCAAGCATACTTAATTCAGAATTTGAAATTGCTGCTGCAAGTATATTTGCCACAGCATTCTTTCAGTTATGGCAAAAAGCATGAGTATTATTCTCCCCTCCCTAAATTCACCTTAGTTATCTTCAGAGTGAAGACAGCGCCCTTGCAGAAGAAATACTGATTATTACCAGTGGTTGCACTCATATGCACTTTCTTGTATGAAATTGTGTTTGGGGTTTCAAGCTCACAAATAACCAAGGGCTAGATCCCACTGAAGTCATTTATGTTGAAAGTCAGCTAAGCCAGTTAAATGTTCCTGACTGTCTATATTGGCTTTTTTTTTTTAGGTCAATATACAAGGTGGAGCTATTGCTCTTGGCCACCCTCTGGGTGCCTCTGGATGTCGCATCCTTGTAACTCTTCTATATGCACTGGAACGAACTGGTGGAAAACGTGGTGTTGCTGCTCTCTGTATAGGAGGAGGAATGGGAATAGCCATGTGCGTTGAGAGATAAATGTGAGGGAATGAATGAACAGCTAGTGTGAACTAGCTTTGAAACATTTTACTAATAAACTTCTAATAATGGAGCTCACATTTTGTTTGTTTTGCCTAAAATTAAATAAGCTTACACCATTACTTTTTGACCAGTACTGACTTGACAAAGAGGTTAGTGGTTACTGCAGGCACGCTAGTTGTTAACACACACTGGAGCTTAAATTCTCACTGCAAAGACCAAGCTTGCTTTCAAAAATTAGTTTGTTCACAGGAAAATAGCAGCAACATTCAACCACTTGTTTTATTAACATTTTAGTTATAAGAGTGGGAAGTGTAAGTGAAACAAACATAAATAAAGCCTAAGTTATTCTTCAAGTGCTCCAGACTGAACTGCATCCTCATAGCACCCTCCTCTCTCTTCTTTAGTTTCAGGGTGCAGTTTAATAAGGTCATCAATTCGAAGAATAGTAATTGCAGCTTCTGTTGCAAACTTGAGGCTCTTGGTTTTGACCATGGTTGGTTCAAAGACACCGGCTTGCTTGTTATCACGAGGTTTTCCATTGATCAAGTCAAGACCAATCCTGCAAAGAAGGAATGCTGTCAGATGGAGAGGGAGAAGCAGTAGGAATACAGCGTGCACTTAGATATTAAGAAACTACTCTGTTACAGCAATACATACAAATGACTGAAGGGCAGGGGCAGAGGAGTTCACTGGTAACATACGTTCTTTTTTTACTGTGCGAATCATGGTTCAGTAAACTGGGAGAACAATTTTCCATCGAGGTCACCAACCCACACCACTTTTACTATAGCCTTCTAACAGACAGATACTTGCCATTTCAGATTTTTGCGATCTGGGTTAACTTGAGCCTCGTTGTGGAATGCTCTCAACTTTGCAACAAGATCTGTGGCATCCTGAGCGGCATTTACTGCCAATGTATTTGGAATTACTAAGAGGGATCTCGCAAATTCTGCTATTGCAAGTTGTTCACGTGATCCCTAGAAAAAGGAAAAAAGTTTTTAAACCAATAGCTACAAGAAGAGAGGAAAAAATACAGCCATGGTCAAGAACAGCACTAATAGGTAGGGGTTTTCACATGCAAAACCTGTGTTTGGGTCAAAAAACCACAGAGTCTAATTATCAGAGAAAGAATTAACTCATATCCTCCATTTAAAAAACCATCTTAGATTCTATATGATGATTAGGTTTTCATGAACCACAGAAATGAGTTCTAGTAGATGAAAATAAATGCTTGGAGATTCATTGTGTAACTCTAATGCATACACACCATTGCTTCTCTGTGGAAGACTTACCATGCTGGTTGCATAATTTTCAAGATATATTGAAAGTGCTGCCTCTACAGCACCACCACCTGGGACAACAGACTTGGATTCCAAAACCCTTTTGACAACACACAGAGCATCATGTATAGATCGTTCCATTTCATCACACATGAAGTCATTGGCCCCTCGTAAGATAATTGATGCTGAAGTACGAGCCTTTGTACTAAGGAAGAAAGGAATCGGAAGTCAGCTGTGGGGAGTGGAATCTAAATCAAAATTATTCTTGCTAAATTTTTTCTTCTAAATCCAAGTTCAGTTGAGCTTCACTATTTCAACATTTAAAAGAAAATCTTAACATTGTTATGCCCCCTTGCAGGATACATACATAGTAACTTAGTAAGTCAACATTTTAATTTCTAACATGCAAGCATCTCGTTTGAATTTCAGTCTTTTAAAGAAAGCTACCTGTCAAAGTATGATGACAAGATGTTTTCCCATCAAAGAGGGGAAAGTGCACTTAGATATTAAGAAAGACCCCTTTTGCACAGCCCTAAAGTAAGCTAATGGCTGCCAACATTATAGAACAGGCTGTCACCATGTAGTTGACACACAAGTGCCATGGGCAGAGCATTTCATTCACACTCAAATGACACCACAGGAACATGAACACCCAGAAGGGATACTGAAGCAGTGGAAAAGTTATTATCCAAAGCATGTTCTCATTAAATGAACTGATGCTCACGTCTTCAGGTACCAGACAGCAGTGACACCAGCACAAGTTAACACCATCTTTCACTACAAATGGAAAGATTTAGCTTGCACCTCTTTATTCAGATGAAGTTACTCAGATGGTACCTATTTCCCTTTACCATCTCTAAAGGGAAGCCAATTGAGAAACATTTGTTTATAAACAAAAGTTTAAGTAAACACTGTCTAGCAATCTGATCATCTCATATACCGCAGCTGATGAATGTGTCCAGCTCCAGCAAAAGAGATTTAATACTGACACTTTCACCTCTAATTTGCACTGCATTTGTGTACCCTTTCCCATGTGTGTAACTACTGCAACCACTTAGATAGCATGAAGTAAATAAATGGAATTTTATCTCAAACTTAGCAGAGAACATATACAATACTGAGTATTTTTAAAAGGATCCTTACTTCTTGATTAAAATCAGCTCATCATCGCAGATTCTCTCTTGAATCACCTCTTCTGCCTGTCCCAGCATTAATGCCTCAAAACTCTCCTCACCTTCAAGGTTTGCAAGGGTTGAACATATGGTTGCTTTAACAAACAAACGGAAAAGGGATGTTAACATTCAACTCCTGCACATCATCATTTGTCCACTTCCCAGAACAGGTGTACAGAAGAAAATAAAAACAGAAATAAGAGCTGTGTTAAATAAATCTTTCTTAAACAGCACTTCTAGTTCTCAGGCAGCAATTCAGTATTTCTGTTTATAACTGATTAACGCACTGCTCCTTTTGTCCAACTTTTACAGCACTTCATTTTCCACAGCCAGTACAAGTTCCCATGCTTTACCACAACAAAAATGTTTTCCAAATTTAAGAACTGACAGACAAAAATCTGTACAGGACCAGATTTTTTTAAAAGTATGTATTTAGTGATTTAGGAGTTCTTAATTTGTCTTGAACTATCTAAACAATGTACTCAACTGTCTAAACAGAGGCTTATGAATGCATGCGTAATAAAGACTTCTGAACAAACACAGATTATGGCTCCCATTTCCACAAGAGGCCAGTCTTCACAGTGCAAGGCAGCTTCTTCTCCCACCACTGTAAATCTTCAGCAATCAAGTCTTAGACTGGTCATCTACTTTGACAAAGGTCACTTAAAAGCAACAGTAAAGCTGAAAAGAAGTGGCTCAGCTTTACTCATCCTAACCTTGAATGTTAAGAAGCTGTATTTTAAAAATCAGTAACAAATACCTTATCAACAGCTTCTACTTTGAAGAATAAATTTATAAACCAGTTATTCTCATACAGACATACCTCCTGATGCCTTAGCAATCCGCTTAAGGTCCTTTTTTACAACTCTTCGTACTGCCATAGCTCCAGCATCAACGAAGTATTTCAGACACATATCATCAATACCTCCAGTGGTGAGAATAACATTGGCACCAGTGGCCAGAATCTTCTGGATTCTTTCTTTGGTAATATCTGACTCTCTGCAAACATAAATGTCAACATTATAAAAAGGTATTAAAAAATATACCATCACATCCTGTCAGCCCATTTCCTGAAACCTTAATGCAGAGCTCTGCAAGAATGGACCACTGCACAAACATACTTGCATTTCTTGAAAACTGACTTAATACTAGTACTGCCTCCAGAAGTGAAGACTTCTTCCATTAGTATTTGGTATTGTTGGCAAGTGTTTACATTCAAAACATTTTTTACCTCTTGCACTCAGCCAAAATTACATCGAGCCACCTCAACTGAAGAGACCAAATCAAGCCTGTGAAACCCCACTGCCCCAGTTATTCAAGCTTCCACACACCTCTGCCTTATCTGGTCCAGCTTCTCAGGATCTGAGATAACAACCTGAACACCAAGCTTCATTTTTGCTTTCTGCAGGCTGAAGTCAAGGCATGCAATCTTTGCATTAACTATTCTCTTGGTCATACCTGATGAGGAGAAATAAGCAAGAAGAAGGATTTTGTCAAATCGAGTTAACAGAACATCAAGTCAGCATTAGAGATTAAAATTAACGTTACTTTCACATTTCAGATTTCTACTGTTTGCTCCTACACCTCCAGTTCTGCCCTACTGCAGAAAAATGCTAATCAAGACATTCCTGTGTTACCTTTCTACATACCCTGTCCCCAAACTGTGAATGACCATGACAATCTGATCTATCAGTCTCACATCCTCTAAATCACCTAATCACAGCACAGTTCTGCTAAATAGAACAGCTCCCCACAAACCTGGCATTGGCTCCCCACAAGAGAAGCACCAAAGTTCCACCAGACCACAATGCTACTTTGGTGACACTGAGCTAGGGAAACTACAGCAACTTACCAGCACTTTGTAGAACACTGCTAGCTGGCAGGCTCTAGTCTAAGAAACACTGGTGAAGTGCAGTATTTTGTGTTCTTGTTTAATTGTTCTGGAACTGAAAACCCACGTGATTTGCAACGAACGCAGCCAGGAAGAAGAGCGATGCAGAAAGACAAAGAGAACTGAGCTGACACAAAAGATTTCTGAAACATAGCCTTTTCTTACCCTGTGAGCCCACCACGCAGTTCAGAGCGTAACCGTTCACAAGAATGCTCTCTTTTTGGCTGCGGCCATGGGCCTTCAGAACATTAACTGAGTTGATGGGGTACCGGGCCTGACCCTTCTGGTCTGTGTATTTAACTGCCAGTGCAGCGTCCACCACCATGTTAGCAAAGAAATCACCATCACTGAAAGGCTGTTAAGGTTAAAACTGAAGAAGGAAACTAGTATTAAGCGTAAGAACAAAAAAATCAACAAAACAAACCATAAACAGAAATAACTGACAGTGCCCAAACTAAGTTTTCAAAAAACAACTTCAGAAAGGCACAAAAGTGCTAGCTCTCTTTACCACTGTCTTAAAGGAATGAGTCATTCTAAAAGCTGGTACACTAGTAAGAAAGTTATGACAGACTAATATGAAACCTGCATTTTACATACATTTTATTGCTAAAGAAAAATACATATCCCTATGTTCAGCCTGCCCAAAAGCTAAAAATGCAGTTTTTGCTGTGCCCATGGAGTAAAATTCAACTTTCTTTCCTCTAGAGTCACTCTCTGGGTACTTCTGTAACACATTCTTCCATTCACACAACTCTTTATCTAGCCTCCCTAACAGGCAATGCAATTGTTAGGAAACAATACCCTTTTAAAGCTGTGATGTGCCAACCCAGATTTAAATAAATTGGGAAGAGTTTGAACATGCTTTCCCATGCCAGGTCACAATATCTGTAAAATCCCTGTTATAAACACAACAGCTTCAATACTGTGTCACGTCCACAAAAGCTGCTGCAAAAGATACTCTAGCCTAGTTACTCAAGATCTCTAATCAACCACTCTCACTTCACTCACTTAATCAAGTTAAAGGATACACTCCTATAATTTTCGAGGACATTGATGTTTTAGCAGCATTAATTAGGCACTCCCTGCCCAACTCATCTGTGTTAATAACAAGATTTTCATTGATGTAGCGAACAGCTTCCCTGTAAAACAAAGACAAATACACTGGTAAAGAACCACCCCCACAAAGAGACAAAAACTTACATGTTCTCAGCTCTTCTAAATGTTACCTCAAAAAACAAAGGGATAAAATCAACTGATCTCCAGAGAAAGAAACATGACTGTCATTCTGTTACGTGATTACAGAAATACAACTAAAAAAAAAAAAATCACAACAAAACCCAACCCAAACCAACAAAAACCCCACCACCCCTGCAACAAACTAACATATTACACTTGGCACCAAAAACTCTGTATTAATGCACTCACAAAATACAGAAATTAAACTGTATCAGTTTCTTACTTGCAGGCAAGTCGGTATCCACCGATAATGGAGGTAGGATGAATTTTCTGTTTCACCAGCTCATCTGCATTTTTGAGAAGTTCTGCAGCAATAATTACCTGTTTGAAATACAAACACTAAATACGTGCATTCCACATGAGCAAAGTAACAACCTTGTGCATCGCAGAACTAAAACCAGTTTCTGACATGTGGTGAGGGCTACCTAATTCCAACCCCCACCAAGGTATCTAAAGTCTCAAGCAAGTTTTCAACATTCAGTATCCTTGATGGTACTTCACTTTTACTTCTCACAGTCGTTACAAATTAAAAACCTAAATTCAGCCTCTATCATCAACCTTCAAGACAGGAAAAAATCAATAATGAAACAGAAGTAAGCAAATTCCCTTCTGGAGCACAACAGCACAACTGTGCATATGGAAACTAGCATCTCTAGAAAATACCAAATTTAAACACCGACCATTGATAGATCTGCCTGTAAAACTTGCTACATACCACAGAGGTGGTTCCATCACCAACTTCTTTGTCTTGCAGGTCTGCCAGCTCACAAAGGACTTTTGCAGCAGGATGTTCCACTTCTAGCAGTTTCAGAATGGTTGCACCATCATTAGTAATGGTCACATCCTAATTTTCAGAAATCAGACATGCATATGAGGTACATTTCTATGACACTTTCACTGTTGTGTTTCATAACATCCATACAAACAGAAATTAATTATTCTTTGCAATTGTCCATAAAATAACTATTTACACCATAACTTTCCTGCTGCTTTCTAACCAGGAGTCCCATTCTAACAACAGAAATGTTACCAGTGCAGAACCTGCACTTTCTCTTAATCAGAAAAGCCTTTATGTTACAGAAACTCATCACACATTTTGCAAATACTGGATTAGTGGTTGTGCAATGACCTCCCTCTAACACAGTATTTTATTACAGCCACCTGGAAAATGACAAACTTTCTTCAACTGCAGAAATATTTTAAGATACAAAATATTGCTTAAAAATTTGTTATGAGATTACTTGATTTTTTTTTGTTATTTCTCCTAACGTAGAGACCAGGATATACAAGTCAGCACCTGTTAAACCTGACTTAAATGGTCAAACTCACTTCTTGCAATCTGAACAGTATTTTAAGTGGTTACGAGAACTTACCTACAGAAATTAAATAACCGTACCACATAACTTACCATCACAATAGATGAAACTGAAACAATGCAACACACATTACCTGATCCTCAATTTTACCACAGTTCTCCTACCCCTCTCAGAGCCACGGAAAAAACAGGGACATGCACATTAGGCCTATGAAGCATACGAAGTGGAAGCACTTTTACACAGGAATATGAGTCCTCCTGACACTTCTTAAAGTGACATTACTTACCCCAATATCATCCACCAGCATCTTATCCAGACCAACTGGCCCAAGAGAACTCTTCACAATATTAGCAATAGCAGATGCAGCAGTAACTGAATAAATGAAAGAAATAAGAAAAAAACAGTTTTATCTTCCCAACTTTAGAATGATTCTCAGGTTTATAAGAAACTGTGCCAAGAACCAACAAATCAGGAACCTGACAACAAGGGATCTAATCTAGGATTACATTTCAGCCTATCTAACCCGAAGCTTTATCATACTTTGCTAGGCTTGCTGCTACTAAAAAAATAATCTGCGCCAAACCTCACTCTTCCCTCCTAGCTGCTTTAGCTAGCAAACCTGGCAAAACTGACTGACCAGAAAAAGATTGCTTTCTCTACTGTCTGGGTAAGATGGAGGACAGGACTGAGGTCAGAGGAGCAGTGGTGTTAGCTTGACTCTTGACTGCAGCAAGCCATCCCACAAGACTTCACCCTCACTTAGTCCTCAGTTCTGGGCAGACAGAGAACAACGGTATCACCACACATCAATCAGTCAAACATCTTTTGGTCCACGTCAGGTCTGTGACTGAAACAAAACATTTACTTCTGCAACTAAGTTACCGAAAAGTGACCTCTGAGTCACAACTAAAACACCACAAAGCCTCTAAAACACTGGCTCATTTAAAGGTTGTTCTGCCATCTTCATATAGGAAAAAGATACTATCAACCTTTTCCTTCAGACCATGGCAAGTTTTTCTCTATCCCACAAGCATAGCCACTTAATCTAGAGATTGAAAAAGTGGTAGTTAAATGGGAATAGTTATAACTCAGAGACTTTCGAACAACACAACAATTTCTTTTGCTTAGGAGGATTAATGGTAGCTTTCTGGAAGAAATAAGGTTGTACCAAAGGTGCCATTTTCATGTGTAATCTCACTCGTGAATTAAGGTAAGGCTCGTAAATTTTAAGTGGTCTGCCTGAAGTATCATCAGAGCTACACGAATGAATCTCAGTTTGATCAGGAAGCAAGTCTTCGGCTTCTTCCTTTGTCTTTTGTCTACTCAGACTGTGAGACCGGTCTCGGAACTTGCAGCCTTCCCCTGGGACTTGGGATACAATCCTGAGCAACTGGTAGCGTGTTTGAGAACCACGGTTACAGACACACGCCTCAAGGGCGGTCCCCACTTTCCGCAGCACCTTCCCTGTGCCGGGCAGCGGAGACCGTCCCCAGATGCCCCTTCCCCCGCAGAATTCCCCGCAGGCCTTGCCGGCTCAGGCCCTACGCGGTCGGGACGGGGCACAGCGACCTCGGTGCAGCAGCAGCCGCCCTGCACCGATGTTCGCTGCTACGGGAAGGAGGGCGGGGGACGCGGGATCCCGTCGCCACTCAGACTCTTGGGAGAGGCGCGGGATGGCGTGTGCTCCTCATCCGCCTGCCTCCCTCCCTCCCGCCTTCCTTTCTTCCCTCCCTGCAGGCAGCAGCGGCCCGGGACGAAAGGAATCTGTCGAGAGGAGCGGCAGTTCCCGGGCAGACCGGGGCGAGCGAGCACATGGCAGGAGCGACCATGGCCGCGCCATGTTCGCTCCTTCCTGCCCCTCCCTTTCCCCCCCCACCCCGGCCCTCTCCGGGGCGCGCCGCCGTTACCGTTCTGCGTGCGGACCGTGTCGCCGCTGGTCCGCTCGCCGAACACGGCCAGGGGCCCCTCCATCGCCGACATCTTCCCGCCCGGGCGGGCGCCACANGGGCCGCGGCCGCTTCCACGAGCTTCTAGAAGGTGTCGCGGGCCTGGGCGCGCAGGCGCGCGGGGTGCCGCCGGTGGCGGGGCCAGGAATGGGCGCGGGAATGGTCCCCGCTGCCCAGCACTGGGAAATAACCCGCTTCCCAAAGTGGGGATCTCGGCATACGTGTCTGTAACTGCGGTTCTCAAACACGCTACCCATTTCTCAGGATTGTACCCCGAGTCCTGGGGGAAGGCCGCAAATTCCGAGGCCGATTTCAGGTTCTGAGCTGGCAAAAGATGAAGAAGCTGAAGACCTGCTTCCTGGAGAAACTGAGATTCAAGCTGATACTTTAGGCAAAACACTTTTAATGATAATTACCTTAAGTCATGACTGCGATTGAACTTGATAATGGCACCTTTGTATTGTTTGAGGGTCTCTGAGCTGTAACTGTTCCCATTATCCTACCACATTTCAATGTCTAGGTTAAGTGATGATGCTTGTAGGATAGGGAAAAACTTGCCACAGTCTGAGGGAAAAATCTCAGGGAGTAGTGGGGAGATGGGGAACCAGCAAGGATCAGTATGGGCATAGAATGGGTGTAGATTCATAGGGCATGGCGTGAACAGGCTTCTTGTATTTTGACAAACAGATACCTTGCGGGGCCAGCAGTGAGCTCCACAGCCAGAGTGATGCCTGCCTCCCGCGGCAGTGGCCAGAGTTCATCTGTCAGGTGGTGCCAGGGTCTCACCAGGCCTTCAGCTCTTGCATGGCTCACTGACTGCATTTTCAGGACTACAGCAGTTAAACAGGGCCCCAAAGTAGGGTTCCTGCGCGGTCATGCTTGCAGGAGGTTGCTTTGAGAAGGCAGANCGGGGCGCGCCGCCGTTACCGTTCTGCGTGCGGACCGTGTCGCCGCTGGTCCGCTCGCCGAACACGGCCAGGGGCCCCTCCATCGCCGACATCTTCCCGCCCGGGCGGGCGCCACACGCACAGGGAAGGGACCGGAGGGCGCGGAGCGGCGGGATGGCCGCGGCGGCGCGAGGCACGCTGGGAACGCGCCCCCCTGCGCCAGGGGGCGGGGNCTTTGAGAAGGCAGAGAAGCTCTGCTGAACCTGTGTGCTGCAGGAACTGTTGGAAAGAAGCCTAAAGCAGGATGGCAGTTCCCGAAACAACTATTGTTGCTCTCACCCACTCCCCTTTCCCCTCCGTGCCTTGGTCCCTTTTCCTTACAACCGCTCCAGGAAACGCCGACCCGGTCTCTGGAGACCCGCATTTCCGAGAAACCCTTTTTCCACGGAGAAAAGTTAAAAGAGCCCCCGAACCGAGGAAGTGTTTCCTGCTCTATTTTGCGAGACGCGAGTGACACGCGGGCGCCCTTCCCCGGGGAGCCGGCGCCGGGGGCGGCTCAGCCGGCGGGGCG
>VZTG01007469.1:740936-769977 GCA_013397845.1 Melanocharis versteri
CTCGGGGTGAGGGCACGAACACAGCACGGGGTGAGGCAGGGCCCTGCCGAGGGGCGTAGGGGAGGTGTCCCTGCCGCATCCTGCCGTGGGCATGAGGCAGCCGGAGGTGTAAGCTCCACAACCTTTTCTCTTGAGCCTGCTGCCAGTGATTTGACAAAGGTTACATGAAGAAAAGTGTTTTAGAGAGCCCCGTCCTCGTGCTGGTGGAGCACATGTCCCAGATTTCAGATTCTCTTGTGTTCTCTCCACCTCAACAGCCCTTGATATGGAGTTTACTGGCCTGCATTCAACTTTCCTACAAAACAACGAGCCCAGGTAAAGCTATTGGACTTCAAATGTGAGGGAGACTTGTTGCTCTAGTCCTCTGAGAACACCTGTGCATGTCAAACCTTTGTCCACTCTCCTTTCCCCAATTCTGGTTCTGTTCCTAGCCTGTTTGACTCCCCTGCGGAGCGGTATGCGAAAGCTAGGCAGAGTGTTCAGCGCTTCACTCTTGTTCAGCTTGGTAAGTGCTGCTCTGACACGGAAAATGATCTCCCGAGGTTGTACAGGTAACTGGCCTTTTGCTAACAGGTGGGTCCTGCAAGTGGCTCTGGCCTTAATTGACTCATTCCAGAGACGTTTGCTTGTTGGGATTTTTTTTCCCCTCTGATTTTTAACACTATCAACTTCTTAATAAATAATGTAAAGTCAGGTGGGCTATATAGTTTTTACTGGTCTGAAGTTGACCATATTTAAAGGTTGCAGTTAAAAATACAAGGCTTTTAAATCAGAGGATGTGAGCAAGAAGCATATGATGGCAGCTCCTGTTCAAAGCTGTGTCATTTGATACAGTACGTGATGAGTAAAGGGACTGAGGAAGATGAAGGCTGCTATTTCTGATATTCCTAAAATAACAAATCGACATAAGAAAGGGTGCATGGAGGAGGGCTATTGACAGTTAAGAACCAGTAAGGAGTCAAAAAGCCAGCTCGAAAACAGTTTGAAATCTTGTTCAGAGTCTTGGGGTGATGTAAGATCTTAATGTGCCTTTTAGGGATTAACAGAAGAAAAAAAGAACCTGAGAAGTAAAACCCATGTTTCAGTCCTCTGTGGTGCCCAGCTTGTTCCAAACATTTTAGTGTAGTTGGATGCACAGACTCATCTGTGTATGCACAGTCAGAGACTCATCACCAATTTCACCAATTCACCTCCTGCCCATTGCTCGGTCTATTTGTTATTTAATTCAGATTTGACTCCTTTTCCCACATAGCAGTAAAATGTTGTCCCGTTCAGCTCTCAGGGATCTGGGGATTGGCCTGGCAGTTGCTGCTAAGATTGGCACAGTGACATTCATGAATGGAAAGCATGTATTTCTTGAGGGGTTCCCCACATCCCTTATCCAGTTTGCACACTATCTGTAGACATCCAGCTAAACACTGCCATCCCAACAGAGGTTTCTTTCTTGCAGGGCTGGCAATATTCTCAAAAGAAAATTCAAACAAGTAAGTAAAAAAGCATTTTTCTGTTACAATGAGGATAGCGCAGTAGAGATTTTATACATAATTCCCTTTGGGTGGAGTTATTTCTTGTAATGATTTTCTAGAGATATTTTTCTTTTCATTTTAGGTATGTGGTGCATTCATACAACTTTTTTCTCTTTCCCTCAACACTGGGAATAAGGGATGTTGAATTCACGCTCTCTGCATCTAGTATTCAGTTCCTGTCTCATTATGGCTTTGACTATAACAAGGTATGTAATCTCTGCCAAAAATGCAGAACAGAGGAAATCTGTGCAACTGCAGAAGAAATCAGGATTAGTATCCTTAAATGTTACATATCTGGGGTAAATACCATCTTCCTAAAGTATCAATGCATCATTATTAACAGGGGTAGTGAGTGCTGTTTTTTCTGAACTAATGTAAAGGCAATAACCACATCCTTGGCAGCCTCAAACAGATTCTCCTGCCTCAAAAAACCCCCAAAAACCTATCTTTGGGGAGCTGAGGATTTACTAAACAGACCCTGGTGGGTGTCTTTACTATCCATGAAGGTGCAGAAGTATCAGTTTACCTGCATCCTATGTATTGCCACATTACCTATAAAATTCAGACTCTGTCATCCCATAACAGTACTATTTTGCAATTTTGGGCAGGAAGCATCTGATGTCTTGAGGCTTGGAAGTATCTTATTAAAGGAAAGGTAAAAGCAGAGCAAAAAAATTGGTTACAGTTGACAAATACCCTTTTCTTTTCTCCATACCTGTTGGATTGCCTACAGTTTGTTTGTCCTGACTAACCTGCTAATTCTGTAATGTGCTGTGAGAAAATCCAGGGGAATGTAACCAACCTGACATTTTCTGTCCCCTCAGTTCCTCAAAGATGGAATCCCATACATGAATGAGGTACAGGAGAAGATCCTTAGGCAGCACCTCTTAGCTGGTACCTGGAAAGTCTGCAGGTGAGCACTTTTCAGAGAGGTTTCTCCTCAGTACTATGTTGATGGCTCAGCTTCACTCAGATCACATTTTGTTGAAATACAGAAACCTATTGGTCTGAACTCCTGGCTTCCAGCTGTTCCAGCATGCCATGGTATCTGAAGGAAGATCGAGATCACAAGATACAATGTGGAGAACTGGGTGCACGTTGGGAAATGAAGCTTTTGCATTCCTACAGCAAAGCACAAGGCTTCACCCGTAAAGAGCATTTCTCACACTCTCTCTTTCCGCTCATCCAGCACTAATAATGCAGACAGGGATGTCCTGAAGAAAGCTATTGATGAAGTGACCTCTTGGATAACTGCAGCAAAAGAAGAGGATACTATGATTCTGCAGGATCTGAATGGTATGAAACCATGCCTCCCTTAGGCACCTGTGGGCTCTGAGTGGCTTCATTATTTCTTGTGAACCTCTGGGGCTGCTACTGTCCTTTCTTCTCTTAAATTGCTCTTTTGAGAGGGAAAGCACCAGTGCCCATCCTGCCTTTACAACTCTTTACCCTAGTTTACACATCTGTTTTTTTGTTTATTTTCTTCCTCTCCTTTCAGTTTGATCCCTCTCATGTGGAGCAGCAGGGAGCCCCATGGAGACACATATATGCCAGTGGCGATAAATAGGCCACTTAACCTCTGTGTTAGGTTTTGGGAGCACTATTGCAGAGCTGAGGAACTTCTGTGCTGACTTGATGGGCAGGGAATTTTTGCAGGGAATAATTTGTAGGTTTACTCACAGAACCCAAAATTTAATCTTCTAGGTCAGGGAATAAAATATAGGAAAGTTAGGAAAAACAGAGTATTCAAGGCTTTGTCTGTTGATGTTTTTTTTGCAGGGTATGCAATAGGAGGGGTGGGGACTGTGCTGTGCTTTTTGTCTGCTTTGTCAGCTAGATACGATACTGATATTTTAATAGAGTCTGGCAATGGTGAGCACCTGTGATAAGAAAGGCATTTGTTTAAGTAAGCAAGAAGACCGATTCAGGTGCCTCTTTTAATGCTTTTCAGAAGAGGACTGGGTTAGTTCCTTATCAGCTGTGGGGGAAAATGTATTGGTACCCCTTGTGTGCTTGGCTTCTGTTGCTCTGAAACTGAAACTGTCCAAAACCAGAGAGCTTCTTTTTCAGAGTAGTAGCCTTCCTCCCTCTTCTCTTCAGTTAGTCTTTTCCTTTCCTCCGTGTCCTTACGAAAGCTCATTTGCCTGAAATTTTCACTGTGACTTTTGGGGTTTTTTTGTGTTTTGTTTTTTTCTGTGGGTTTGGTTTGGTTTCTTGGGGGAAGGGAGGGGAGGGTGTATGTTGTTTTCTGTTTGTTTTGTTTTCTTTCTGTCATTGCGTATGATAATGTACCAGGATCATATGTTGAGGAATATTTTCTTTACACTGGGGGAGATGTGGTCAGTCCCTCTGTCTAGAAGAACGATGTGTTTTCCTAAATAGGCTTGTCTGCACCTCTGAAGCTTTTACTGCCTTTTTTTTTTTTTTGTGTCATAGGCTATCATATTCTTGAGATTCAGCTGATTCTGAGACAGGCTCTTGAGAATGTTTGGACAGAGCCTCTTGGAGATAAGAAGGTGAGATGGAAATGTGGATTTCTCTCTGGACAGATAGGACTGGCATTCTTGCAGGGACTCTGAAATGTTGACTGTACTTTTAATGATAGGGTCAAGGAGGAGGAGAAGACAATGACAAAGTAAATGTTGATTGTGGGGTCCTAAGAAAAGGGATACAGGAAACTGAGCAACTCTGGTTTCTGTTTGTCCTGTAGCCACAAAATCCCTTTAAATTGAAGTGCTTGTCTTTGGAGCACTTCTGGAGGCACCCTCTCTGTGTCTTCAGACTTTAAGTCCCTCCTTCAATATACCTCTACAAGTATGTACAGTTTCAGCCTTTTCTGTGGTTTTCCTTTGCTGACTTCTGCCATGAAGTTGCTTCGAAGGCTTTTACTCTCTGTGATTTGCTGTTTTGCTATTCACTACTGGTATTTTACATTTGGTGCAATATTTTCTGTATTAAAACTGTGGCTGTGGACTTCTCAAACCATGGTTATGAGTATGATATCAGTCAGTTTCTTAGAATTAGCTTACAGAAATCTTTTTTTTGCATTAGTCCTACTTGGCTTTGATAACCAATGTCCCCAGAATGTCAGATTTATCCAGCCTTCTCAGCTGAAGCATTCCCTTTAGGGACTCAGCTTGTATGATTGCTGTTTGTTTCTGGGTTTTTGATAATATGAACTTACCATATTGGTATCAAGTTAAATTGAATTGTGTTCGTTTGTGCTCAAAAAAACCCCTTTGGTAGGAATCATCCTCTTATGTAGAGAAGCACTAATAAGACACGCTTTGAGCAGGCCTGTTTAGTTCCTGGAGCACTGATCTCCATATAGAAGTGGGACAGTCCCAAGGTCCCAGGGGATGCAGTTTTTCTGTCCTTCGATGCCTTGAAGCTGAAATTAATCTCAGCATTACTGAACCCACTAAGTAATGTACACACAGCTAACATGGGAGGCTGAGATACTCAGTGACTGTTCTTTTCAGGTAATGGTGAAGAAAGTGAGTCCAGAGCATCGTCAGCTTCTGGAGAACTCTTCTTATGACCACTGTCAGAACAAGCTCATTCTCCTGTCTGCCCGGGGCTTCACCAACCTCTTCCAGATACTTGTTAAAGCCAAGAAGGTAAAATGCCTTAACCCTACTCTCATTTTTAATCTCTTTTTAATTTGCTGTGTTAAATGCAATATTAACAATCCTGGTGTTATAGTTTGAGTCACCATCTAAGAAAGCTGAGCAGATTCTTGCCTTTTGGGCAAGCTGTGCTTTTCAGCATGCGACAGACCAGTTTATTGGACCATGCGGACCATTGATCTGACTTTGTGTGCAAATTCTTCATTCTGTATGGAGCTTATTAAATGGATTTCAGCTTTAGAAGACTATGGGTGATGTGCAGCAAAGACCGTCCCTGCCCTTGCGAGTAAGCATATAAATCTGATGGCTGGAACCTTTTTCAGCTGAACTGAGAATCCACCTAGCTCCTTAGGTCCACTGAAAACAGAATGCTGCTGAGACAATATCCTCTCAGAGAGTCCATGAGTCTGATTTCCTGCAGGCAGTAGTCCTCCTGTGAGCCTTGCGGCCTGAATGACTCCTGTGTGAGTGTGTGGATGCAGTCTGCTGGAGGAAATGGTTGCCACTGTTGAGCGTGCCTGCGTTGTTTGTCTCTGAGCTCTCTTCAGAAACGTGCTCCAATGGGCTGTTATGTTTGTATTCCTCCCGTAGCCCCTGGTGGGACACAACATGCTTATGGACCTTATGCATCTTCACGACAAGTTCTACAGGCCCCTCCCAGGTACTGCCGTGCGTAGCTGCTGTCCCAGGCTGCTGCCTTTGCCCTGGGGGTGGAACAGGAGGTGCGGTGGCCATTTGCCACCACAGACACCTGCAGGGCTCAGCAAGCAGTAAGGCTGGTTGCCTCTTCTGAGCTCTAAATGCTGGAGATGGCATCGTTGCCTGCTATCACTTCTCTTTCCTATTACTTTGCGATACCATTGGCCTTTCCCCAGTTTCTTGATGCCTTTCTCCACGTGTGCTTTGCTTTTAGAAAGCTATGAGGAGTTTAAAAGGAATATTCACAACCTGTTTCCTGTCATCATAGACACCAAGACTGTAACAAAATCTGTGCAGAAGGTGAGATGCATAGGTCTTTTTGTTTGAAGTTCAAACTTGTGTTTCACTGAAGAGGGAGGATATCTTCCCTCAGTGCCCTGTGATAACAGAACTGCAACCAGTTCCCAGTGTTGCCTTGGGATGTTCTAATTTTAGATCTCATTTAACAGATTGGCAATGCAAGTAATTGAACTCACCATAAGGTTTCTCTTGGTTTTCTAATGCATTCTTTTTTTATAGAAATGTCTGTTTCCTCGAGTATCTAGTCTTTTGGAGGTGTATGCAGTTTTGTGCAGGTAAGTGGTGGGCAATAGAGCTTTCAGCAATCCCTGTGTCTTCTTTGGAAAGATATTTCACAGTCAGCCATTTCCCACGTTCATACTTTCCCTCCTCTCAAGTGTTTTTCAATTGGACTCTCATCTTTCTAAATTTAAGAGCAAAGGATTTGCACATCTTTCTTGTAAAGTAACTATGTAGTAAATTATTTATTCTGAGTCACTTCTGATACTGAATCACCACTATTTCATTGGTCACAAATTTGGTTTGCGTGCAGCCACACACAGCTTGAGAATTATGTTGCTTATGCCATGTTCTGAAATGAGTAAGATTCAGTTCTTGGTGAAAGTACATCCTAATTTCAAATGCCTGTCCTAAGAGAGGGCTGCACTGAGCCCAAACCAGTAACTAAATACAATGTTCAAATGGAGCACAAATAGATGTTGTATCTCATGAACTTAGTCATGATGTGGTAGGAGACTTATTTCACACTTCTTTTGTGAATTAATTTTTTCCGTGTCAGTTTTGCTAAGGAAGGGAAAATTTTGCCTGTTTCCTGTTACCCCCTAGTCCCAAGAAGGAGATGCAAAATTAATATTTTTTTTAAAACAGTACTGGATTCTGAGGTTTTTGTTGTTTTTTTGTTTCTTTATTAGCAATTTCAGACTGCATATTCTGCTTGATTGTTCTTTCTTTTATTTCAGTCAGTATCCGTTCATCCTCCAGGGATCCCCATTCATATAGAACCATCCCGTCAACCCCTTTCCCTGCAGTTTTAGTTCTGCTTGCTTTTTTTTCCTGTATGCAATTAGAACAGATTTGCTGCTTACAAGTGTTGAGTGAGGGAAGAGACTAAGGAAGTATTTAGGAGTTAGTTTTCAGGAAGAAAACTGGTAGATATTACTCTAGTAAGTATTTTGGTCTTTTCATAGAGGCCTACCAAAGTTCCTTTTAAAGTCTCCAGTAGCTTTTTCTGAAGTGAAGTGACAGGTCACTAGAGAACAGTAACTTTTCTCTCACATACTGAGGAAAGACAAGAATCTTACACATCCACTTGTCTTCAGCAGCAACCTAAATCCAAAAGGTCCACCGTGCCCTGTTATAGCTCTTGCAAGTGGCTGCTCAAGATACGGTATGTTCTTAAGCAAATTTTCCAAGTCAGATAGATCAAAAGAGGTTTGTTTTACTCTGTGGGTGACCACATGCAAAGCATGAGTGAATGCCAGTGGGTCTGCTGAATTTGCCCAGAGCTGCTGATACATGTTTTTGTCCAGACCCAAAGCCTGGGTTCCCAAGACAGGTGTTCTGCATGTCCCTGGTAGCGGCTGAGGGTAATGCAGGGCAGGTTTGCATCATGCTGCCAGCAGAGAGAGCATTTACACTACGTTGGGCTGAACTGAACTGAACCTGACTTGGGCTGTGGAGAGTCAGCAGCCCTTGGAAAGGGGCAAGGGGAGGTGGGAAACAGCTGTCTTAGAAGGGGAAGTAGAAGGAGCTAATGGCAAAATAGCAGGAGCTCGGTGGCTGGTGTGCAGGGTTACTGATGCCTGTGCAGGAGGTTGTGTCCAGGACGTGGTGTGATACTGGCTGTGAGGCAGATGTTTTCTGGCTTCTCCGGGCAGCGTTGTGTCCTGCAGCACAGGGCCTCCTGTGTTTTGAAATGGTTCCCATACCATCAGTAACGTAGATGACACAATTTGGTTTAGATCTTCATAAAAGTTAAAATTTTTTAATGTGCATCTTGCTACGCTTTTCAGACATTTATGTAACTGCTGCCTTTTTTTTTGGTGTTGTTTTAAAATGAATGCTAGAGGCACAGACTTTTTACTGAATGTAAAGTTTTCAGGGTGAGGAAGGAAACAGAGCTGTGGGGAGGGGGAAAAGAATCTCCAGAATAGTGGATCTTATGAATTAGGATTCTGCAGTGCAGCAGTTTACACAGCATGCTAAATGTGTTTACTTCTTCTTGATTTTGTTGGACACTTAACAGCTGAGAAGCAATCTCCTCATGAGGCAGGCTATGATGCATTTCTCTGTGGTTCAGGTAAAATGCTTTTTAAAAACTCCTTCAGAGTTTGTGTTGGGATTTGGCAATCCTTTCCTTCTCTGTACATCTATTTGATGCTAAGAAATATTTGTTTATATAGAGTTTGTTGTTCATAGTAACTTATCTTCACTTCAGTGCATTTTTGCTTTCTATGTATTCAGCTGTGTTTCTCTAGCTTTGTTCTAATGCCACCTCATTATTCCTTATTCTAGTTCTTCTGATGTCAGCTCATTTGCTACTGTGCAGATCCACAGAGTGAGTAACGTTTAAGTGTTGACTGAAGATTGCGTTACGTGGATGGGTCCTATGGAAAACAGTCTTCGTTTGCTCTGGCTGACTTTTTGTTTCACAGGCTGGTCTTCCTTTTGGACAAAAGAAAGTGTTATTTGAAATGTCATGTTCTAATTAGATTTTTATTTTATAAATCTGAAAGTAGTAGTTTTATGTCAAAGCTGACATTTTAAAAATGAAATCAGGGGCCATGTGATGGCTCAGAGGTTGGGAAATGACGTTTTGACTTCTTTATTCTTGAACAAGCTCTCTCAAGTTCAGTTCACTTGGGTAAGGGTCAAATAATTTTCCATTAGTTTCCATTTTTGAAATCTCTGTGAATCAGTGCCTTCAGTTAAGTTCCCTCCTCTTTTCTTGCAGCTTTTTGACTTCTGTAGAAGATACTAAGATCTGAAGTATCTGTTCTGTCACTAGTTGAAGAGCTAGACACTATGTAGCAGTGCAGCACTGCAGAAACAAAACTGTGTTCTCTTTTGTTTTCTGATTTAGTGATGCGGTGGAGGCTGATCCTTCTTTCTCGCAGTATCTCACCGTGTTAGCTGAGCATGTGAACAAAGTGAATTTCATCCGAGGTGGTGTTTCAAGCATTGTGCGTATGAATTGCAGGTCTGTGACCTGTTTGTGGGGTGCATAGGTCAGTAGCCTACTTGATGGCTTCATTAGAGGAGAGGAATCCACCGGTGCTGGGGCCCACCTTGGCAGAAATTGTCGTCATACAGGTGATGCAGTGGACCTTTTAAAATGGCCAATGAGTTGAACTTCTGCTTTGCGAAATGCATTCATGCTGTTATTCTGTAAGATGGCATTAGTCAGTTTACATTGCAGTTTCTCAGGTAGTTTCTCCGTGGTAGTCATGACAGTTTGCTTTTATGGCGATATTTAGATGAATCTTGGGGGGAAAAAAATTACACCAACAGTGGTATTATACAACCTGTCATTTATTTGTCATGTTCTGCATATTTTCTGATTATATTAGTAGCGCCTCTATAGTATTTCCAAATTCAGATATGTCTCAATATTTTACATTTTCCAGAATTTTTCTGGGGAAGATGCTCCCTGCCGTCATCCCCCTGCCTTGGTTGTTCATGTCCGAGGCTGGCCAGGGCTGACCGAGAGACAGATTTACCAAGAGTTTAAAGCTCAGTGTCGCTTTGATGTCAGACGGCTTTCAAAGAACCAGTTCATTCTGCTCTCCAATAAATACAAGCAGTAAGTGATCAGAAAGTCTTAATTTTCAGTCCTTTGTTCCTCTGATTCAGGCCTTTTTCCCACCCTCTCTCTGCTGTGACAGCTCTTGGATAGAATCTCCTGCCCTGAGCTGTGGGGTGCTGTAAGCAGCCTGCGGGCTGAGGCTCCAGCCGTGCTTTCATTGCAGCGTCAGGCTCGTCCTGCGGGATTACAGGCACCACCCTCACCTGCAGGTCTCCGTCTATCGCCACTGGAGGCACTCGCCGAGCGTGAACTGCCTGCTGCAGTGAGTTGCGGGAGCACGGGAATGGGGAGGGGGGAAGCATTCCTCTCAGGTCCGAGGCCCTGGCACAGCAGCAGCCTGCCACGCAGTGTCCTCCTGCCAACCCCTCGGGGGAGCAGGGGACTCAGAAGCAGGTTTGCTTGCCGGCTTCTGGGTGGCTGCTCGTGAGCTTTCAGCCCTGGGCAGCTGGACTTTAATCTCGCTCGTGGTTGACCCAGGAGCGTTACGCCATGGATAGCACAAAACTGCTGTCACAGCAGAGGTGGTGATCTTAATGAGCTGTAGCACCAGCTCCAATAAGGTTGATGAGAGGGAGGCAGAATCTCAGGTGTGGGTGGGATGGATGTGGGTTTTTTTCTACAGCTGAGTTGAAAGCTTGGTAGTGGGAGAGAATTCCAGATTCAAAGTGCACCCATCTTGTGAGGTGGTGACAGTGATGCTCATGAAGGGTGAATTTCTGGCTTGGTACGGTTTGGAAAAGCATCTAAGGTCTTAATAAACACAAAATTAAGCCGTAACTATAAGTAGCCTAACAGCATTTTATTATTCTTGTCCCTTAGAATCTCTGGTATTGTGGCACTGTGGTCTCTCTTGGCCTTTGCACTTGGAGGAGCTCGTAGCTGTTGACTCTAAAGGACTACTGTAGAGATGAGGCATGAGGAACACTAATCTTATTTCTTGTGTTTGTCTGTTCTGTTTTGTTTCATTCAATAAAATATGAGAAAAAAATGAACAAAAGCCTCCCCCAAAACTATGAATACTGTTTGAATTGTTTTCTTGGAAAGGTGTTTTTTAAAAGGGATGTGTTGGTTTGCAATTTCTGGTATTTTTTAATCTGCTCAGAGCATCATCTCCTCCTGAAGAGGAAGATGATTGTTTCAGTGCCCAATTTACTTTGGTCCTGTGTAGGTTCTTCATAGCTATTCATACTCTCAGTTTGTTCCCAGTGCCGGTGCTTGCTGCATAAAACACATTTCTGATAAAATTCAGGAAGTTATGAAATGAAAGATGCTATTTTTAGCTTCAGTTGTAAAGCAGGGGAAATGTCACTGTTTACCAAATGAAAATGGGCAGGGTTGATGGAGAAACCACTCTTGGGGCTCATGACAGATTCTGGGGAATGGTAAATAGTTTGCAGTGCTGTCAGTGCAGCATCATGCGGTGGTATTTTCAGTGGCAGTGTAGCTGAGATTTGACACAGATAAGTGGAATTTATCAGGTTCCAATTTGTGGAGTATACAGAGGTCAGGTGAGTCAGCACACATTTCTGTTTGCTTCTAGTGCACAGCATGTGAGCAGTCCTTTATCCAAAGTGGCATGAGACATGCTTTGTGAATCAGTTTCTCTTGATACAGCTGGAGTATTTGTCAGTCCAGGGAATTTGGTCTTCAGAGATTTTTCTTACTAATCTCCTTCTCTTAGAAATAACCTGCTGATCCAGGGTTTCCATATAAGGTTTCCTAGATGTCATTAGTCAGATTTAATTGGATGGGGCCCATGATCACCTCATAGGCAGAATCTGCCTTTAATTGACTGTAACGAGGGAGTTGCTGCAGGGGACCTTAAGGCAGCAGCACGGCACTGCAGTGTGCCTGAGCATCACGTGCTGACTGCTGCTCTGCTGCTCTTGAGGGGAAAAGGGCAGCACATCTTCAGATGTGGCTCTTGAGTTCTGCACAGCTTGTGGTTTACAGCTCTTGTTTCATGAACAAGCTCCTACAAGACAAGTAACTGACTTCTTGATGATCTTTTTGATAACCCTTCTGTGATAGGGTTCTCTGTCACAGTGTTCCTTCAAGTACCAGTGTGTCTCCCTGTTTATTCTATAATGTTAGTTTCTCTTTTAGCATCATTAGACACCCCCTTTGTGTAGGTTTAGGAATATTTTCACTGGGTGTTACATACAGTAGCATGCATTTTCACATAAAAACACTCTTCTTGGCTTATGATCTGGGAAACGTAACACCCTTGTTCTCAGGTCTGGATTCAGTAGCTATTTAAATGTGGGAAGACAAAGCCTCATTTGCATCTAATCTTTACAGTCTGGGGATCATGAAGATACAGGTGCTGTTACCAGCAGTTTTTAAAGGAGCATGCACTTTGAAGGAACAGAGAAATTGTTCTGTCTTCAAATTTTCTTCTCAGAGTGGCACACAGACAACTAATGGCTCAGTTCCCTGCAGTACTGGTCTCTCTCTTGGTTCACCCTCTAGAGAAGCACACTTCCCTGTGAACAAAAGTAGAGATCCTGTCACCCTTTTTGGAGAAATAGCCTATGGGTCTGACCATGTGTTTTCCATTTCCAAGAGACAGACACACCTCATGTAGCAATGTGGTGTAGTGAATCAAGAGACTTGGTTTTCGTGCTTTAGAGCTGGGAGAAATAAGTGACAATTGCTGTAAAACTACTAGATATTCCTAGCATAAATCAGTTAAGTTTACATGCAGAGTAAAAACATGAAGAGATCAGAGTGAGTTGAGTATGTTCTGGTCTTCCAAGGAAAGACTTTACAGAAACAAGTTGCCTGTCTCTGATAATCAAGGGTCACTCGCTGCTCAGAGCCTCTTAAAGAGCTCATTGAGATGTTGTGACAGTCAATTCCAATGGAATGTGTTAGCTGGGGGCTAGTCAAACAAATCAGAGCAGAAACATTTGGCTGTGGGAACAGAGCTGCAAGTTTTTCTGAGCAGCTGTTGATCAGGACACAATCTTCCTGAACATGTCAATCTGGCAATTCCAACCTCAGCCGTTGCTTTTGCTCCAGACCAGGGAATTCTTACTAATTGAAGTTGGAAGTACCCAAAGTATTTCAGGTTATACCTGTTCCTGCCTGTCTCCTGCAAGGAGTAGGAGATAATGTAGGTTCTTGGGAGGCCAATTCACGGTGGTGCAACCTGACTTGTTACTGGCCCTGAAGACATGCATGTCAGAACTTCTGAGTTGTTCTGAGGGCTGGCAGTTCAGAAAATCAAACCTGTCTCTCTTAGATGGTGGTAAAACCACAGCAGGGTCCTTAGAAGCAGTTACAGCACACCTGCCTCTTAGCACTGTGAGGCTGCAAGGCTTGAAAGGATAATTCCAACCTTCAATTAAAAAATGTTAAAATTGAAGTTGTGAACGTGTACACTAAAAGTATAGCCCTGCAAATGGAACACTGCAGATCAGAATATATTTATTTGCAAGAACAATTTGATTCTTGGTACATTGACTTTTTTTAATGTGTTTGAGATTAAATATGTGGGTTTTGACATAACATCTCTACTCCAATGAGAAGTCATGGAAAAGGTAGAACTATCTCTGAATATTCCTCTGTTCTTGCTGCTGCTCATGGCTTCAGTCGGGATATGCCAGATTCATGCTGGCACTGGGGGACAGGAGAGCAGGATTTACCTCTCTGAAAAGATACTTTTTTCATATAGAAGAAAATTTTATATAGTTCAATGTTTTCAAATGGTGTGAATCAACAGTTCTTCTTCACAATATGCTTTCATTCAATAAACATCATAGCAGAAAACCTTGGAATGGCGAGGTTGCAGATGTCTTGCTGGATGAATGAAGTGTAACAGCCTGGTGCCAAGTTGCAGCAGTGCTCAGCCCCTCGGCAGGAGGTTCCCTCACAAGCCAGAACAGCTTTGGCTGTGTTGCAGCACCACAGCTGGGTCAGAACTTTGTGTGCTGATGAAGCGACTGACAAAGTTTCCATATGCCTTAGACATGGGAAAACCCTGCTGTGCAACTGCTCTGTTAACACATTTTTGTGGTGTTCTTTTATATGCAGCATCAAATCTGACTTTTATTTTCTGGCTTTATCTCCCTTTTTCCCATGGCTTTTCCCAGCAGTCCCTCTCCACTGGTTGCTGTAGTCTCCAGCACTGGAGACCCCCCCCGCAGGAAGGCTAAGTGAAGGGGCAGCGCATGAAATGCCGTGGGTGTATTTCTTTTAACAACCTTAAGGAAAAAGGGGTGATTGTACCCAGTCTGACACAAGGGACCCTTGGAAGGGGAATGTTGCACCAGCCCAGTGCCCGCTGAAAGGCATCTCTGTAAAGGCCATACAGACCAGCAGTGCTGGGGAGAGCCCAAATCTCTGATCCCGTGGTTTGCTGGAGGTGTGGCATGGCTGACACCTGTGCTGGCTGTCCTGCAGAGCTGTCACCACATCCCCAGGAGCACTGGTGGAGAGCAACCCACATGAGTGTGTGTCGGTGCTGTGTCACAAAAGCTGTGGCTGAGCAGCGGGCAGGGAAGCAGGACCTGTGCCCCCAGGGACAGGTGGTACTCATGGCACAGAAGATAGCCAGGGATTGCTGTGGTGCACGGACTGGAAGGAGAACATATGCAGGCAGAAGCCATAGAAAGAGTTTTTTCCAGAGGCCCACAAGGAGCTGTGAGTTTGTTGCAAGGCAGGAGGGCATAAAAAGTGAAGAGTTGTAGTTGTCAGGATGCACAGGGGATGAGGGAGAGTTTATGCCCAATGTCTCACCTCGTGCTTTCTCTTGCTGCAGAAACTACCTTGTTCAAGCTTGTGGTTTCAACCGGTTTCACCAAAACCAGTGCTTAAGTATTATGGGAGTGCCTTTGGGCTTCCCTTCTGGGAAGAAGCTCGGCACAGTCCCAGCTCTGAGGGGTACCTGGGCTGGGCTTGCTCCCTTTCAAGCACAGACACAGTACGCAGAAACGCTCCCACCTGGCATTCAGACCCCTGCCCTGCAGCTTGGGCACGGGAGTGAGACCCATATCCTCAGAGAAGGTGGATTCAAATCCTATCAGCATCCGAACAAGCAGGTGAGTAGTTGAATCCTCTAGCAATTTCTCTCCAGCCAGATGAACACAGAGAGATAAACATACCCATGTTTCACCAAAGGTAAGATGAAGATGGGCACCGCTTCCTCCCCATGTAGGACAGCCGAGGACCCCCTCCAAACACAGAAGGGATTGACACTCATTCTCCTGTTTCTGGAGCTGGGTATGTTAATCCATCAGCCTTCTGCAGCCAAGCTTTAAAAGAAAATGGCAACAGTAAGTGTGTTGGCAAAGAGCCTCATGTCAGTGCTGTAAGTTAGGCTGGCTTTTAAAATACCTGTGGGGTGGAAATCTGTGAAAGGTAATAGCTACTGTGCAGGAGAAACACATGGTGCCCTGGCAGAAACACATCCAGTTAAAAAGGAAAATAAAAAGGTGTGCTTTTTAAAACTTAAAGACAGCTTATTAAACATCACCCAGGCACACACAAATTGAGGAAATCCTAAAGTACCTCTAAGTTTGGACCTGGCCCACCCACTAACATTCCTGGAGTTTACCTGGGTTTATAAGCAGTAGAAGAGTAATCTGCAATCCTCATTTTGAATTTTGAAGTAATACAAACTATTTTACTTGCCCCATAAAACTTGGTTCTAGTGTTTGGGCAGATCTGTCACATATTCTGACCTTGCTTGAAAAGGTGCTGCTAGAAATTCCTGCTTTGCCTCCAGCTTTTGGTTAACAAAGGTTCAGCTGTCCTTATTTCTCACCATTTAGCATGATGCTTGCTTACAAGTGCAGCCAGCCTACCCAAAACAGGCAGTCATTCGCTCACCCTGGAACTCATCCATCCCGTGCATGAAACATGTACAACTGACTTTGCCATTCCTACAAAAATGTGAGGATTTGCAAACTCACAGGCTCCCACAGCTGCCTGCAGTGCTCAAAATTTGCCCCTTCCCCTGGGATGCAGGACAGAAGCAGCTTGATGTAATTGTTCCACAGGGCCACTGGGTCATGGGAAGCAGTGCCACAGGAGACATGCTGGGCTCCTGGGCCTCCCTTGGGGTCCTACAGCCTCCAGAAGCTGGGCAGTCTCCAGGGGATGGACTGGGTCTGGCTGCTCAGTGAGGGGTGTCTGGGGGCTCTTTGCAGCCAGAGGCACCCCTGTGAGGGGGGATGCTCTTCTCTGAGGCTTGCATTGATGAATGTCCTAAATGTACCATAACTTACAAGAGTAGTGCACGGTGATGGGGGAACAGAACTGCAACCAGAGCTCTTCCCAATTCCACAGGCACCTGTCACCATCTTTACACTCCCAAGTACTTGTGCAGTCTGGCTGGCACCTCTGATTCTACATCTGCTCCCTACTGAGCTCACCCTCCTTTACTGCGTGCTTCCAGATGTGTCACTGCTGAAGGAGGCACCTGGAGGGGCGAATAGTGCCTGCCAGTGGCTGCTGGCTCCTGGTGGGCCCACACTGAGCAGGAGGCAGGGCTGTGGCTTCACAAAGCGCTGCCCCGTCCCCTTGCTGCAGGCAGTTCCCAAGGAAGATGTGCTTGCCTGTCAGCTATTTCTAAGAGCATTTGTGCCAGAGCAGCGGCCATGGGCTCCTGGCACACGTGCCAGGATTAGCAGCCTCATTGCCGGCAGAGCAAGAGGACCCTGACCCTGAGATTGGCTCAGCTGGTCAGAGCATGGTGCTGATAACACCCAGGCTGTGGGTTCAGTCCCTGTACGGGACATTTACTTGAGAGTGAGACTCGATGATCCTTTAGGGTCCCTTCCAACTCGGAATATTCTGTGAATTTGTGAACACTGGTCCCACCCTTTCTTCCCAGTTGTTGGCCCCCACCACATACCAGGAGCAGCAAGCACGGGAGAGAGATGGGCTTTGCTCTTCAGCAGGGAAGAGGAACTGGGAGAAAGGGTTGGATTTGGAGAGAATGGGCAGGAATAGGTGACTGAGGGCTGGAGGTGATGTGAAATGGTTTGCTGACGATGACCTGCAAGGGGAAACCAGTCTTTAGATGGGAGATTTTGGCACTTCAGCTGCACATGAGTTTCTTCTCGCTGAAGGTTACCACTTCTCTCAGGGTTTTGCACATTCACCCTCTAATCTGCCACATTCACCACAAATCCCACGAGAGATGGGCAAAAGGGCTGGAGCAGCTGACGTGTGGACCTGGTAACCTACAGGAAGGGCCAGTGTTTCCTTCCTGCTACTCTCCTCCTGCAACTCGGAAGTTCAGAAATGAGTGCAGCTTCCTCTGTAAGGACGGATTTCCCCTGACACCAACACTTTTTCTAATGTGGGGATGGTGCTGGCTTGGTGCTCACAGGACTTACTGTCAGGCAGGTGTCCCAGGAAGCTGAATACATCCATGGCTGCCCTACCCTGCACCCAGCTTGCCACAGGCACAGGAACCAGCCCAGGCTAGTGCCAGTGCCCTCTGTGCTGGAGTTGCCTTCTCTGCCCCTTTTAGTCTGCTCAGCTGGCTTGTTCAGCTGGGGCAGAGACTGGGAGGAAATTTCCCTTGACTCACTCTGGCAGGGCCCCTGTGTGATTTTAATTTTCTAGCCAGGGACAGGGCGCCTACCTGGTAGGGTGGATTGAGCATTCCTTCCTTCACTCCTTATTCCTGCAATACCCAAGCACCAGCTTCCTGTTCCGCAGCCACCTGCGCTCAGTTTTTTGAGATGTGAAATGCTGTATCTCATTAAAGTTTTGAAGATTTAGTGGGTTTTGGTGTTTTTCCAAGAAATCCCAAATTCACCAACAAATGAAGTTTTCACCATAAAAACTAGTGCTATTTTTGAAAACCAAAAAAAGTAAAATTTACCTTTTTTTCCCTCAAAAACTGCTTTCCCTTGCCAATGGCAAAATGTTTTGGTTTTTTCACACTGCAGATCCGACACCACCACCTGCCACTGGTTTCACCTCCCCCTCAAATCCACTTGTGCTGAAGACTGTGACTCTTCTTGGGTAATCTTATGTAGCAATTTGCTGTCTTTACAGTCTTCAAAAATCTGAAAACCTCATCCACCTGCAGAGTGCATTCCTTCAGGAGGGTATAGCTAAACTTCTGGGTTTCCAACCCATACTGGCTGTTTCTGCTCTCACCTTGCTCCCCATCTCCCATTCATTAAGGCATTCTGCACGGGTCTCTGAACAGTTTCTCCAAGCCTCATCTTTTCATCCCCTGACACAGAAGGAGACCAGGGGATTTGCACTGCTGGCGGTGATGCTCAATGAAGCAGAGCTGTACACGAGCCTGAGTGGCAGCAATGCAGGAAGCCTGCGTTTCACAGTGGTTGTGAGTCTGACAGCACAGCAAAGATGAGGAATGCCATGGCACTGATCACCATGGCAAGGTCGTGCCTCATTTGGAGGCCTCTTTTAGACCGTGATGAACAAGATCAAACTGGAGAGAACTATGAGTGGCTTAAAAATGAGGTATTAATGATTGAAGATAATTATGGCATTGTTGCTCCCAGAGCCCTTAGCAAGCAGTTTGAGAGACCTTCATTTCCTGAAATCCTCCATCCCACTGAAACCAAAGCAATGAAAGATGCTTCTCCTCTTTTGATAAAGACCCAGGAAATATAGCCATGTTGGCAAATCACCTGAATTACAATGTGCTTCATCAGCTACTAAGTACTTAACATGGAAACCAATCTGATAAAATTGTAACTATCATCAAAGAAAAAATCAACATCTGGATAAAGTCTTGTTTATGTAACTGAACAGTTTGTAATTTTTTTTGAGAACACAGAATCATTGATCAGTGATCTGTCTCTCTGTGTCAAAATAGTAATCAATGCACTGTGTTAATAGATAAATATACACAAGTATGTAAAGATAACTCATGGTATCATTCCATCTTTTGCCTTTTGCTGTCTAGTGTAGTTTGCTCATATTTACATAGACTTGGAAAAGTACAAAGTACCAAGCATCTTTTACCCCATTTATGGTAATAGCAGCTGATAATGTTCAAAGTTGGGTGGGAATAGGTCCTACGTTTTCCACGAGTCATGAACTTTGTTATAATTTGCCTCCAAGGACCCAACTGGGGGTGCAGCACTGATCCCTCCAGCTCCGGGGTGCTGATTTCAATCGGTTCCCTATATCCACCAGAAAAGGGAAGAGCTTGGTTGTGTCCTGGTGTTGTGCTCCCTGAGGCTGTGTCTCAAGGCAAGGAGACACAGCCTCAATGCCTCTGTTGTGAGGAAGGGCTGAGTACTCAGCTCTATCACTGTGACCTTCCCCAGTGTGTCCCGGGTTATCTCCTGTCAACAAAGACGAAGCACCACCTTATCAGTCTGCTTTTAGAGAGTTAACAGGGAATGTGCAAGGGCATTTTTAGAGTATATAAGAATAAAATCCTACCATTGCTCTTTAAAATGAGACTAAAAAAAATTAAGTTTGTGATGAAATCTTTATTTTGGTGCATTTGATCTCTGAGTTTTGAATGAAATGGAATAAACCCCTGAGGCTGTTTAAATACTTATTTGTGTACTCTGTTACTTTAAAAAGACTCAGAAAAAAATTTGATGACTAGGTGGCATTGATTTAAAACAATAAGCCAACCAGTATTATAATTCAAATTATTTCTCTTCTTTCATAAGCAAAGTAGCTCAGAGGCATTTGCTAAGACTCTTGCTTTATGCTTGTGGCGCCCACACCTCCCATCCCCATGTCCTTCTTGCTGGGGCTGAATGTGATCCTTGTGGCAGCCTCACATGTTTTTTGTTTCCTGTGGGCACAAGGGTGTATTCTTGCTATTACAGTTGTTTAAGGCTGCTCTGGTCTCCAGGGACTCGCTGGAGACAGACACCTTCTTTCTCAGACAACTCTTGCGTGCAAGACCTGAAAAGCGAAGCAAATGGGATGCTGAAGGCTCCACTGGTCATACAGGAATGGAAAGTCACAGACATGTGCATGCACTAGATGAAAACCAAATAAGCAGACCTTATTAGTCCCACTCCTGCACACAAAACACTTGAATCCAGAATTCCCAATGGCAGAACTGATGCAAAAGAGAATATACTGACTTCTTTTGCACTACACTGAAGTAAGATCATTTATGTGCTGAAGAGGGAATGCAGGACTAGAAGGGAGTTCTTACTTTGCAAAGCTGAATTTCTTGTTATTGCAATAAAAAAAAAAAATCCCATCTTTAAGCTGATCATATTCTTTCCGGAAAGTACTCAGGATTTTCTGCCTGTTCTCCTTCCAGGCTGTCCAGAAGCCATGGTCCTCTGGCACCAGATCAGTTTCCAGCCCAGTTTCACTGTCATGCTAGAGGTGATACAATCTTGTCAACCAGGCCAAGGCACTCTGACACTTTTAGATAATGTCCAACAGAAATAATCATATCATTTCCTAACTGGAGGAAAAAAGTGCACTTCACAGGCAGTTCTCCTCAGTTTTTCAGAACAAAAAGTGTAAGCCAACATTCAAGCAAGTGTCAGGCTGGGTCCTGTTCCCAGTCAAGCCAAGAGATGAGTTTTGCTGGAGGTTTCAGTGGGAGCTGCTGTGGTTAATTAAAATGTTTAAGATATGTGTTGGACATAATTATTTTTTTCTTGAAAAATGCCAGCATGCTACTTTTTGCAGATAATGGGTAGCTGTGCATGTGAAGAATTGCAGACATTCAGTGGCAGCCACTGTGCTCATGGTGAGGGGATCCCCAGCTGATCCAGCTCATGACTTCTTTGGCAAGCAGGTTAGTGGTGTTCCAAGACTGTAGATGAGCCATGAGAGAGGAAATTGAAAGACTAAGCTGAGGCAGGTCACCACATGTACTTGGACAGCTCTGGAGTTGATGTTGTAACTGGAGGCACAGCATAATGCCTCCAAAAAGGTAACATTTCTTCGATGCTCAGTGTATCTAAAGGGTTAAGGTGACAGAGAAGGTTTTCTTTTCTGCCTAAATTAGGAAAGAGAAGAAACTTCTGAGATTCCCTGTTTTGTGTGTATGTCTGTGTCCTGGAAGACCTCTACCAAATAAAGACTTTACATAAACAATTGGGCAAAAATAAATTTTCTCCCTGAGGTAGAAAGAGCACATCATAAGAGGGGGTGAAGGCAGCCTCCTGAAGCCCGCTGGTGAGTTTGAAAGGAGCATGTAGGCAGAGAAGAACTTTAATTGTTGGTGCTGTGACAGGAGAAGGGTCTGAAGCAGGTCATGATCAGACTAGTGGCTTGTGGGTAGCAATGCAGAGAGGATGTGGCAGGCAGATACTGAAGATGCCTGCACTCTCCACGCTCTCCATACTGGTTTTACTCATGCTTTGACAGCTCTATCTGCACTGAAGCAAAGGAAAAAGTCCTATGCCTCTTTGCCTGAGAGTTTTTTCCTTCGCATCATTCTTCTTTTCATTTTCCCAGTCTCTCAAGTCTTGTCTGGCACATCAGGTATTCAAAATAAGAAAGTGAACATCTCAAGGGAGAGCTGCAGACGTGAAGAGAGAAAGGACAGAGGGGGAAAAAAAAGCCATCCCAGGCCTTGAAGTAAAAATACCAAAGCTGTGGACATTGGAGTAACATGGTGGACAAAGGAGGCAGAAGAGTCATTTCAGGACTGCTCATTTTGTTCCTTCTGCTTGGTTCAATTCAACACAAGGCCAAAAGTTTGCAGCCAATGCAATAGCAGAAATACTATTTTAAGGTCTGTTTGTTTTCAAATCAGCTGTCAAACAGACGATTCAGCAGCCCAGGCCTTTGCCTAGCCCGAGGTAGACATCTCTGGCTTCTACAGCCATCAGATTGTGCAGCTATCCAAGAGAAGAAAGGACCAGGGCAGAAGCCCAAAAATGAAATGCTTCCTCTCCTTTCCCCAGAAGTGTTTCCAAATCCTCACCTGAGCTTGGCTTCAGCATATGAGAAAGAAATGACCCTAGAAGGGAGGGGCCACCTGTGCCTATTCCAGAAGAATTTTGACTCTTGTGCAATGCTTTCTATGGAAAGAAAGGCTTTGAAGTGCACAAACATGTAATTTGCCTTGTGGTGCTACAACAGCCACGTCCGAGAGCGAAACAAAGGGGTGATGTGCCTGTGATATAATGGCGTATTTGAGATGTGTGGGGAACAAGCGAGAACATGAATATTGCCGGTTACAGATCGTGCCAGTCACTGCAGTGGGGAAGTGCTCTTGGCTCTGAATTAGGGCAGAGACTGTATCTCCTCTTGCATTAACATAAAGCCTGTTCTTGGAAGCCAGAAGGTATAATTAGGCTTAATCAATCACATGTTCCCCGCCAGGGAAGTCTGTTTCACCACTGACACAAGGAGACAAATGCTTGAAAAGCCTGGCCTTGTTTTGCCTGGCACAATGTTCCTTCAGGAATCATGCACCTACAGTTTAATGATCATCACAAGAAAGATTTACATTTGCAATTATGGAATAGGCAGCACCACCCCTCAGCTGTTTCTTCCCAGCTGATGAAAATGTGAAGACTGAAGAATTTAAGCCTTGATTAAATAAAGTGCCTGAACACAAGCTAGAATTTAGGTGGCATTTAAGCCATTTTTGCATGCCATCCTGACTTGAGCTTGCCCTTCAGAAGAGTTTGTGGTTTATATACCATACAAAGCCTTTGTATTCAGAGCCTGCACCCTGATCCCATCCTGAAGTGCATATAGCAGCTTGCTTAAGTAGCTGAGAGGATGCAAGAAACCCCTGTAAAACTAGTTAGCTGGGATCAGGAAGCATCCTACAGCCTGGGGCTCATTCCCTGGTTTTGAGCTCACATATTCTGTACTGTAGTTTAAGTCTGCCAAAACAGAATTAGTAGATGCCCAGTGAGACTATCACAGGTGATAGGAACAAAAAGCCCTGCATGTTTACAGATTCTGGCCAGCACCTACTCCTATTGCCTCCTTTGTCCCAGCAGAGTCATCAAACCAACAGCCATGGTGCAAGAGACACGGACTCCAGCGACCCATCTGCCACGTGAGGAGTGAACCCCCCTGCCTTGCCATCCTGACGTGGTGCTGCGTGTGGCTCCGCTTCAGGACTCTGTCACTGGAGTTACCTTCCAGCTCTGAACACTGGCACTCCATCTCTGTGCAGTATCAAAAGGCAGCTCTGATTTTGGTCTTCAGCCATCACAATGTCTCCAAAACTTTCCAGTGAAAAAAAAGAGATACAGTTCATCAGGTTATTTCAAGAATCTCTTAATCTACTTTTTTTCTTCTGACTCATATGGCTTCTACACAACCAAATGTATTCTAGTCTCTTGCTGATTCTTCCTTCCCCCATCTTTGTCCCTCAAAAAAATACCCCAACACCAGAAATCAAGCCCTTCTTTGCCTGAGAGAGTACTAAGTTTAATTTTGGCAAGATATGTGTATAAATATTATGCATATTATATACTATATTTTATACAGTCATCTGGGTGATTGGTGCACTCGGCCTGGCAAGGAGGAGCTGTATTGCTCTGTGACTGACACCTCTCTACCTCCTTCCATCGATCCATAGTTGGAGGAGGACTTGGAAATAGCTTTGCTGAGAATATATCTCAGATTAGAGTCTGATTTCTTTGTACCACAGCAGAACAATCCACATAACAACGTAGTTGCAGAAAACTTATTAACTGTATTTCAGTGTGCCCTGAGTCATGCTTGTAAACTCTGCTCCTCAGCCTCACTGAAAATGTATATTCGTCAGTGGGAATGTGGGTGCATTTAAACCACAACAAGGTATTAAAAGATTAAGCCAGGATCAGAGAGAGAGAGAAAAAAATAAGATAACGAGAAAGAGAAACAGGATAGATGATACAGAGCCACCAGCCTTCAGTCTTTTGCACGTAGGTGCCTTGTGAGCAGTGAAAGTGCAGTGGAAGTGCTTTGTTGCCAGGGCTGCATCCCGTGGGACTGTGTTGGCCTGGGGGCTGGTGGTAACCTGAACATTTCTACTCTGCACAGCCGGCTCAGGCCCACTCCATCCCACCATGGGTGCACAAGCAGACACGACTGCCCACCTGGGACATGCCCTGGAGCCCTTCCTGCATCTGGCTCCACTGTGATCAGCAACACGCATTGCATGGCCAAGAGCCACACAGTGATGCTGGTGTGTTGCCTGTAGGGCAAGGAAAATCACGTGTCCTTGTCATCAAAAGATAAAGGCAAAGTATGACCAGGAATAAAAATGTAGTCCTGGGAAATGTGTTCAGCAGGAATCCCTGGAACATCTAAATTCTAAGGAAAATATTTTCTATGAAATAAAGACTGAGATTTCAATTGACTCTGAACATATTTAGTTGTTGCAAGTCTCTGTTAAGGAGAGGGAGAAAGCAGTGGTGTCTTTAACCCTTCCAGCTCAGAGGAAGAAGGAAACTTAAGTTTTGATGCAGGAAGAAGAAGCGGAATGCCTAAAAACCGCAGATTTTCAGGTTCTTTATCTCCAGCTGCAATTTGGTTGGTTGTTGTCCACTACACAACTTATTTAATGTTATCTTAACTCTGCAGGGCAAAATTTTGTTACCAAATCAAACTATGATCGAAGAAGAGAAGTCAATACTGTTTCTGAAAGCAAACTGATGACACAGCCAATATAGATGTTTATGCTGGAACTCTGGCAAGATGGACCACTACATCACTGTAGGAGCTAGAAATCCTGAACTTGAAGTCCTCAAGAGCAGCCTTTGTTCATGTGCAGGGCCTGAATTATTACCTGGTTTAGTGACATGGATTTCCAGGTTATGACTACCACAACCTAGCATCTTGTCCCATTTCTGTTGAAGGTATAAAGTTGAAAAAGGTGGAAATATATGAATAAAAAGCCAAGACCTCTTGTTTTCCCTGTAATAGAATCAAACTAATTTCTTATCATTTTTGTGAGGTTGAAGCAGTAGGTAAATTCCTTGTATTTTTAGCATTTATATTACTATATTAGATAAGTGTCTCACAGATTGGAAGTTGGCCTCCCAGTGCTCCCACACTACTCCCATTTTGCAGAGGACGAATTTTGATGATGTTGAGGCAGTCTGAAACAGAGTAAACCCAGGCCTCATGATTCCTACCCTCAGAGTCATTGTCCTGTACTCTTGCTACACTTTAACAATTTCCTTTTTCAGAAAATGTAATGGCCTTTTTTATATTTTAGGACTCTAGATCCACTTCATATATATACGCTTGATAGAAGAGACAGTCCAGTGTTTTCACTCAGTGACCTTCTGACTTCATGCAATAAACCCACTACATGAGCTTGTTTTGCACGTGTGTTCAAGCTGGATCACCTTGAAAAATAAAGAAATTATCTCTGAGTCTATGTTTTGTCTTTGGAAAGAGACGGGTATTAGAAGCAATTCAAAAATAATAGAAGAACTTTACTCAAAGGAGAATGTTTAGCTACTTGAGAGTCTTCATTTTAAAAATTCAGCATTTGGGAAAAATCCTAAAGCAGGAGGAAATATTTCTTTTCTGCAGTGATGTTTTGATGCACTGTGCTCTGGTTCTTCTCTATCAGTCATGCTCCCAGCTGGACACCAAGAGAAAAGAGGATTGTAATACAAAGTCATATTCCATGGTGCACTGCAGGAGGTTAAGTTCAAAAAGGAAAAATGAGGCATGAGAAAACAGGGCTACAGTTTCCATGCAGAACCAAAATGTGATATACACAGTGAAATTTTGATTTTTAAAACACTGAATTAATTCATGGACCTTTAGACCTCTTTTACAATCCTGATGGAAATTCCTTCTTTAAACCCTGGCAACTCACACAGTGATACACACCTCATTCAGACATGTCATTATAAAGCTCTTGTTGTTTACTGCTCATTACCTAACTACAATGGTACACAGTAGTTACATTTTCAGCATGTCATTAGATGACTTGTAAAGATGTTGCCCTAAGGAGTCACAGGCCTATCCTGGCTGAGTCCAAAGAGTGTCCAGAAAGGGCTGTTAACAATTCCTGTGTCACCTACATCGATTTTTTTAAACTCCTGGTGCCTCCATACACCAGTTATCACCCTTTTAAATAATTTTCCAGTACCAGGAATCCTCAGCAATGTAGCTATTTCTCTTGTGCAGAGGACAGGGAGACAGGTGAACCACCAGACTTCAGGTGAAAAATCCTGAGTGCTCAGTGAACTGAACAAAAGAAATTCAGGTTTCACAGTAACAAGCATCAAGGATCTTATTTAACTACCTATTCCTGCAGTGCAGAGGGCAAATACAGAATAATGGCTAACTTCTGTGATAGGTTGGAAATGCATGCAAATGATAAATATGTGATACAGATTAAAAGTAAACAGGGGTGAAAGATAGAAGACAGATTAGTACAGTCAAGAGTAAATATTATTTCAAGGCAATCTTTCTTACTAGGGCAGGCACTTGATGGACAGAATTTAGTCTGACAAGCAACTCTGTTTCAAGAAGGATTTGGACATATGTTAATGGGAACATCCAGAAACAACACGGGTGTAAAGAGAGAGCACCATGGTATCAGACTCTTCTTTAATTAACTTCATCAGTAATGCAAAATGTCTTACTCTATACGCACTACTGGCTAATTGGCATTCAGAGCTTTCCTTCCAACATTTTATCATGAGGAGATCTGACTCATCTCTATCATGCCTCAGTCACATTTTCTAATGTGTAACTTCTGCTTTGCAGAACTAAAGCTAAAGTGGTTTAAACCACTTATACTAATCATAAACGCCAAGTTATTACTGCCATTCTTACCCTGTTGTCCCCCCAGTGGTTTCCTGTATTGTTTTACATATACAAAATGAAAATGTAGAGAGAAAATACTGTTTCCTGTATTGTCTTATGCTACACAGCAGTGGTGGCCGTAACACTTGGTTGCTGTCGGGGCTGCCAGCAGACGGGTGCAGTGCATTTTCTCTTTTGATGCGTGATGATGCTAGGTTTGGTGCAAGCATTTGTGCCATCAGTGACTAGACCAAGAGGGAAATAAGACTCAGAATGATTTTAGCAAGGGTAGATTTCCACTGGGGACAGACTCCACTGTCTTCAAGGTAAGAACAACCACCGGCTATGCATGTTATGACTGAAGGTAGGTCTGCAGACAGCTGGGAACCCTCTGAAACACAAGGATATAGGAGATAAAGATGGGCATTAGGAAACCTTGTTACTTTGTGTTAGTTTTCCCCAGCTCACAGCAACAGTAAGAGCTCCTCACTTGCTGATACCCTCCCCGATTTGGGAAACTCCCTCTAATTTACTCAGGCTGCTTCCTCACCAGCCGTGACATGACACAGAGGTAGGAGCTCAGACCCAGAACACCACGTGTGCCGCACCCGGGTGGGTAAGCACGGCCACCTGGTATTGCACGAATGTNCATCGCCCCGCAGCGCCGAGCCCCGGCTCGCCACCCCGGGCTGCGCACGCCGGGAAGGAGGAGCTGCGGCTCAAGTCAGGAGCAGGAGCATCTCCAAATCCTCCCTCGCTCGCCTGGCTTTACTTGTTAACACGTAAACGAGTCCTCTGACCTTCCACCAGCCTGGGCAGCGCCGCCAGTAATGGGGCAGACACCTCGCCTTGCTTCCAGAGATCTGCGCTCCAGCTCGGGCCTGCCCCTACCTTTCTATCCACTGTTAATTACCCTTGTCTCATCAGCGTTTTCAGAGCAGAACCTAAAATTAATGAACCATTCAAAAACATCTCCGACAAGGAATAGAAAAGTAATCTGAAAACAGCCTCACCAAACTATTTTAGGGGCCTGTATGGTCCCAACACCAACTATAAACCGCCCCATCTCTCACTATCTGCCTTATTCTTTCCTCAGGTAAGGTTCTTCCCTGTTTCCTACAGTACACTTGGCTTTCAGGCCCTAAATCCACTTTCATAAACAAAATGTGGTGGGTCTTAACCACCCACAAAATAATATGATTAATTCACCTCTACCAACTTTAGCTGCCAAAATTTCTGAGTAGGGTTACAGGATTAAGCAGTAATCCTTGATTTAGAGCCTGCTATTCCATACTGTTCTCATGAAAACACAACCCTATGATTGCCATTAATAGGATTTTACAACTGGTCTTACAACTGAGAAGCCACCAAGGAGTCTTCAGCCTTACATCAATTCTGGACTTAGTTGTCTTTGTCTTATGTTTTCTAGAATTTTAACTCCTACCATAACCTTACTTTTAGCTATTAACAGATGAGCCCTGTTGGTTTCAAAACTTGCTGGTGACTTTTCACCTGGCTTTGCAGAAACTAACAATAAAAATAAAGCCAGCTCTCACACCTGTTGCCTATAAAACACAATCCATCAGTTACCACCCTTTAAGGAGCTGGCAAATGCTAGGATCATGGCTGGTACGAGTAGGATAAAAGATGTCCAGCAAGTTCTGTGGGCTTTGGATTAGGGTAACCTTAACTTTAAGTTTACCCCATGCTTAACTCCTATTTTAATGACACTCTCATATCACCTACTGAGGAGTATCCATAAGTCATCATGGCTCTTCCAGTCTCTGTGACAGTTATGGGGTCTTAAGACCCTTAGGATCCATGCATTTCGTAGAGTCACAGAAAATGGTTTGTGTTGGAAGGGACCTTAAAGATCATCCAGTTCCAACCTCCCTGCCATGGGCAGGGACACCTTCCACTAGATCAGGTTGCTCAGAGCCCTAACCAACCTGGCTTGGAACACTTCCAGGCATGTGGCATCCACAGCTTCTCTGGGAAACGCCTTCCAGTGCCTCACCACCCTCAGAGAAAAGAATTTTTTTCCTGATATCTGATCTAAACCCACTCTCTTTCAGTTCAAAGCCATTTCCCTTTGTCCTATGGCTACATGCCTCTGTAAGAGGTCCCTCTCCAGCTTGTTGTCAGAGTGTCCCATAGTCCTCCGTTTGCCCTCCNTTACTCAGGCTGCTTCCTCACCAGCCGTGACATGACACAGAGGTAGGAGCTCAGACCCAGAACACCACGTGTGCCGCACCGGGGTGGGTAAGCACGGCCACCTGGTATTGCACGAATGTGTCTGCACGGCTCCTGTAGCCGAAGGGGCCGATTTCCCCGGCGGCTGTGGGGCGTGGGGCCAGCCGTGTGGCCCGCAGCCCCGCAGCCAGGCGGGCAGCGCTGGCCCCGGGGCTGCGGAGCCG